>MU184881.1:93544-129776 GCA_016904865.1 Pissodes strobi
CGGGGGCGTCACTCCCCGTAATCAAACTGCTCTCACCAGTTTGACGTTCCTGCCAGCAATTTACAGTATATTCTAGATTGTCTATCCACCAGCTAATAATTTGCTTTGTATCTTTTGAAATTAATATTCTGTCATTGCACGACTTTCCCTTTTAAGGCTTTAAATTTTGCGCGCCCTTGTCTTTTGATACGATGACGACTCCGAGGAACGGCAGGAGTCGCTGCTACCAAAACACCAATAATTTTTGCAAAATCTCGAATTGTAGTACCTGAGTTGTTAACATATTTTTTAAATTGCCTCTTTTATTGAATTCATTTTGTTAAGAGGTAAAGAAACGGTCGAGGAAACGGTCCTCTGAATTAAGTCCTAAGTATCCTAGGTAAGTTATTTTTATGATGGTATTAACTGACTTTTTCTGTATTTATAATAAATCCTAAATCATTTAGGATCATTATGCACATTGCAAAACAGTAAAGTGCATCAGCCAAGCATGACAAATGGTTGGTGTTGTTAGCTAACGGCTCCTACAGCTGTTGGCCCATGCCCCAATTGGTGTTGTAAGAACCTTTGCAAATAATTAAATTTGCACAAAATAATGTGCGGGAGATATTTAATCAAATAACTAACACCCTGTAAAGTATACAGCTGTTTTGGCAGACAATAGCCTTCAGGAGATAATTTAGTCAAAACAATTTACACCCTGTAAAGTATGCAGCTATTTTGCAGACAATAAGGAGTCTATGATTGCAATCTTAATTAAATAGGTCCACGACCATATTAAAATATATACTGTTGGCTCACAGCCTTTTAATCGCTCAAGTGATGATAGAATTTACTGAATAGCCCACGGCTATCCCTCAGAAAATATGGCCCACGACCTTAATGCCAAATATGTTTTGCCATAACACCCTGTAAGGTATGCAGCTATGTTGCAGACAATAGTCTGCAGGTAATATTTTAGTCAAAACAGCTAACAGTCTGTAAAGTATACAGCTATTTTTCAGACAATAGTCTGCGGGTGATATTTTAATCAAAACAACTAACACCCTGTAAAATATACAGCTATTTTGCAGACAATAAGGAGTCAGTCCATGATAGCAATTTTAATTAAATAGGTCCACAACCATTAGAAATATATACTGTTTTTTGTCCCTATTGGAATTGATTATTGCTGCATAAACAGGGGAAATATTATACACACAAGTGTATCTGATTATCATTTGGCGGTGACAAGTTTGGAGTTGGCATAATAAACGATCACTTCTTAGTAAGTCAATAGCCAACTTTTAGTGGAGAAGTCGAATAGGTAGGTCCTCGGCCCTAGGCTTAATCAATTATTAATTTATAATAAAAATAATATTAAGAATGTTTTGTATTGCGAAGCCGTCGGCCTAAACCTATCCTTTTTCTATGCCCTCGGCAAGAATTTTTCGATTGAGTGCTATTTGTATGCAAATTATAGGGCCCTCGGCCTATGCACTATCTAAATCAATCTGAATTTTTCGATAGAGTGCAAATTATCAGGCCGCCGGCCTATGCACTATCTAACTCAATCTACCTAACTCTTTGTAGGGAAGTCGAATAGTTAGGTCCTCGACCCTAAGCTTAATCAATTAATAATTTATAATAAAAATAATATTAAGAATGTTTTGTATTGCTTATCCCTCGGCCTAAACATATTCTTTTTCTCTGCCCTCGGCAAGAATTTTTCGATTGAGTGCTATTTGTATGCAAATTATAGGCCCTCGGCTTATGCACTATCTAACTCCATTTAACCAATTCTTTGTGGGGAAGTCGAATAGTTAGGTCCTCGACCCTAGGCTTAATCAATTAATAATTTATAATAAAAATATTATTACGAATGTTTTGTATTGCGAAGCCCTCGGCCTAAACCTATCATTTTCCTATGCCCTCGGCAAGAATTTTTCGATTGAGAGCAAATTATAAGGCCCTCGGCCTATGCACTATCTAACTCAATCTAACTAACTCTTTGTAGGGAAGTCGAATAGTTAGGTCCTCGATCCTAAGCTTAATCAATTAATAATTTATAATAAAAATAATATTAAGAATGTTTTGTATTGTGAAGCCCTCAGCCTAAACATATTATTTTCCTATGCCTTCGGCAAGAATTTGTCGATTGAGTGCTATTTGTATGCGAATTATAAGGTTCTCGGCCTATGCACTATCTAACTCAATCTAACCAACTCTTTCTGGGGAAGTCGAATAGTTAGGTCCTCGACCATAGGTTTAACCAATTGATAATTTATAATAAGAAAAATAATGAGAATTTTTTGTATTGCAAAGCCCTCGGCCTGGACGTATTCTTTTTCTATGCCCACGACAAACAATTTTTTTGATCGAGTGCTATTCGTACGCAAATATTACAAGGCCTTCGGCTATGTCTCTTATTCCGAATCTTACATCTTATATCTTTTCTATCCATGATTCACTCCCTAACTCTATTTCTCTCGGTTGAGCAACGTATTGTGCCTTACTGAAAACCTGCATGAATATGAATTTAATAAGCCCTCGGCTTATATGCAAGGTTTTTAAATTATTCTAATTATTTAAAATAGTCTAGGTGTAATTAGTGAGCTTAGCGTAAACCTCAATACAACTAATCAACTGTACATTGTATCATTGTACGTAGATATTTGTTCGTAAATATTAGGCCCCGGCCTAGCCCTATGTAGACAATTTATTAAAACTTTCTTGAGGAACTGGACAATATATTTTCCCTTCTTTTCGACATTTTATTTCACAAACACAAACACAGCTCGTTTTTCAACGTATTCGATGGATACGAAAAACAGAATGAGTAAGCATCAAAGTACGATAGCAGACTCGGGTTGAGGATAAAAACTTTACGCTTTAAAAACGTATCGATGGGCATGGTGATTCAGAAACTACAATGTAATCATATCGGAAGACAAGCGATGGAAAATCTCCAATAATCGTACCTTTTTTATGGTAGCGGCACACACACACACTAAAAGGAGATTCTGTGGCGCTTGTGTGCGAAGATGTTATTATCCTGCAGCTTAGTTAAAACGAATTCACAGAAATTGACACGTCTTAGTAAGTTACTTATTAGTCGCTTACTAATAAGCCACTACAGGCCTGTCCTACTGATGAAATCAGAAAAAGATCAAAAACGGCAAAACCCCCAAAAACTGAAGCTTTGGGTTTGGCTGCTAAACCTTAATAGTTGTGTCAAATTTTCGAGTTAATACTGGTTTGCTGCTTATCCTTTCAGCTGTAGGAAAAAATAATTTATCAATAAATATTTCTGGTTATGCTAGTTTTATATCTATAATAGGAGAGTGCGATATCAAATATGCTACTCAGAATGCCTTAAGTTCGATAAGGAAAAAGCTGAAGGTATGTAGGTTTAAAAGACCAAAAACTAACAGACATAGATTGGATGCAATACTAGATACTATATCTTCAAGGGTAATCAAGGGGTCAGCAACTTCTCTGAGTCGACTTGTCAACGATAGATTCTTATGACAAGAGAAATAGGAAATAAAAATGATTAAGTAGGGGCATAGTTACTAATTTTATGAGCCTGTAAGGTAAGAAGGCAAGTTCGTGCAGGAGGTATTTGCTGGTTGCAACACCCATTCGACAAACATTCAGGTTGCTTTTCGCTTACATTTCCCTAAATATGATTAGTGTAGTCATAAACACACCCGCTTAGCTCGAGCATGGAGCCGCGTCGAGCCTGCCGCCTCTGACCGGGAGTCTGTGGAGGTGGTGGAATAGACGGGGCCGCTCCAATTGGTGGCTGCATGGTGATCGAAACGTCTTTTTGTATTGCCCCTAAGGGGTGCGATTCGCCTTCTTCGATAAGCACTACAGAGGCACGACTTACTGATCCCCTTCGCTCCTTGAGGGGCGTCGATTCGCAGCTATTCGTCGGATCCGAGCCGAGGCTTTCACGGCGGAATAGGCCGAAAATGGAGTTTTTATTGGGGTTCTCTAGGCCACCTGAAAAAGAAGAGGAATGTTTTTTAGCATTGCCGCATATTAAATCCACACATATGACGACATAGCCTAAACGTTCTACAACTTCCGTATTTGAAGACTGATAAAGATTTAGACTAGTTTGGCACAGCTTTAGACTCATCAGTCTGAAGGCGCAGACCTAGATGAGGCTCTACTTGTATACCTAAATCTGATTGGATATTTTATTCATAATCTCTCTGAATACGATGATACTGCTTAAACATAATGAAAGTAACAGCATTATCGAATCACATCAGCTCTATTACCGTCATTATTCATAATTTTTCCCAAACTTTCTTGTAGTTTTGGAGTCAAATATAAATCACTGGAAAGTAGGATATAATTTGCATGGCCTCAAACCCAACATCATGAACTTTCTTTTAAAAAAAGGCGTCAATGTGATTCTGGTGAAAAACATGTCGCGTAATGTTAAGTTCTGATCATTGATTCTGTGGCTAGGCAACAAAGTTACCTGTTTTGAATTCAATCAATTTTCAAGCCTGTTTTTCATTGTTTTGTTGTTGCACAACAAATTTCTCTGCTGCTTTAATCATATCATTCACATGATCAAGGATTACTGGATTACATATAAAATTCGATCAATCACGAATAATCCCATATCAAACTTCTGCGCGATATCTATATACAAACATTATTCAGAATGCACTCATAAAAGTTATTATCGATACCGCCATCCGCTAGCTGAGCTTTCATTTCTTCAGAAAAAAACATATAATAAATAAATCGAAAAAAATGCCCAATAGGGACTTGCAGGAGATGCGAAACCAACTGCATTTCCTGCATGATTTTTATAAACAATATCCCTCACCAGAACTATTGGAACAACAGAAAAACTGTAAAAAACAGTACAAAGGAGCATTAAAAGATACAAAAAGAGCTTACAATGATAGGTTTGTCTCAGGATCAGCAAATCCACCACAAAGAAATCTAATATAAATGAATTGAATAAAGATATAAGCCCGGATCAGTTCAATATATATTTTTTTCGATGCTGCAAAGGCTTTGCTTCAGAATCGTGGACACTCTGTAGAGGATGTCCCATTTCAGCCCAGTTGGTACCCGGATGTGTGTTTTTCGTTTAGGGAGGTGAGCATTAATGAGGTGAGAGATATAATTAGATGCCTAGAAACAAAACTGCCAGGGGATGTCTTTGGTTTGAATGTTGCAGTTGTAAAAGTTGTGTGTGAACTGATTGCAGTGTCTCTGACAAAAATAATAAAGCAGGCTATTGGTATCCCAGTCTTTAAAAAGGGTGAAAGAGGAGAAATATTGTCAACTAACATAAAATCATACAGTGGAAAGTTTGAACTTAACCTTGAATCGCAATTATAAATTGTTGTTAATTAAAGTATAAACTGTTATGATTAACCTTGTTGACAATTCGAAACAATACTCGAATTAGAGGTGGTATGAAAAGCTGTGCAGCAGCCCTTACCGGCAGACTTTGATCTCCAGTGCGAACTACCGAAAGGGAAAAGCCCCTCTGGCAGATCAAAGTTGTCACTTTAAAAAAGACCTATCAGTGCGAACTACCGAAAGGGAAAAGCCACTCTTAGGCACGTTTAAAAAAAACTTATCAGTGCGAACTACCGAAAGGGAAAAGCCACTCTGATCAGGCACGCCTTAAAAAGTGAATCAGTGAAAATTAATAACGCCATAAGGCAAAGTGCTGTTTAAATTAACTACGTATAAAAAAGTAAACTGCTTAACTAAACATTCAGCCAGATCAAATAATCTATCCGCCCTGGCGCCATTTCTTTTTGCTATCCGCCGGTCCATATAATTGTGACACGTGGTGGAGGCTGCCGTTTGGATCCCCGTACATAGGACACAGGATCAAGGACTCGTCGAGGAGATACGCTTTTTCCATTCATTTAATCATCACATATTATCAACACAGAGAAGAAAACTACATCTTCAAGACAGTTGGACCATAAGAAGAGTAAGAAAAATTAGCACATGCATAGAATGAACCACTGGACCAAGCCATCACCAAGTAATAATCAAAAAGAAGACAGAGATGCCAATAATGAAAAGGAAGCAAAGGAATGTCAGTTAATTATGCGAGGAGCAAAAGACGCAATGGCATTATATAAGAAAGAGAATAACCAACAAAAAAATTAAGAGTAGTGCCATTATGGACAGAAAAAGGGGCGTACAGTTACAAGAACAACCGCGAGCAATTTTTGGTGGAAAAGGTTGGGTAAAATTAAAATTTTAAGCACAAATACCTTAGATAATAGAGAAAATAACAAATCGTTGGAGGAACAAGCAAATAGAAAAAGAAGTAGAAGAAAGAAGAAGTTTTTAAGAAGTAGGTAATATGGAAATAAAGGAGAAAATAAGAAATGAGTATATACAGGACGTATAAAGAATTTTAAACCCAACTGTCTCAGATAAATACATTATAGGGAAAATCACAAGTCAGACACTTGGAAAGCAAAAAATACGAGGAACTAAGAGATGAAATTAGAGTTTCAGAAAAAGTATATATAAATAGACAATATACGAGGAAATATTAAACCAGTATTAAAGATGGATATCGCCAAACATAGGGAAAGTCATACAATACTATTATCTAAGGTACTACATTAACAGAAACTAAAAAAATATATAAAAATTAAGTAAAAAGTAACCAGAAACTAAGTAAATGCAATGAAACCAGAAACTAAGTAAGAAGTAACCAGAAACTAAGTAAATGCAATGAACCCAGAAACTAAGTAAGAAGTAACCAAAAACTAAGCAAATACAAAGAATCCAAAAGTTAAGAAGACATCAGAAACTAAGTAACTAAGAGGAGGATTTAGAGGATACAGCGAATGATAGTACATAGGATACAGAAGATACGGATCTACAGTTAGTTATACAAGAGGCAGAAAAAGAAAAACGTGAGAAAGATAAGGGGCAACAAAACAGTAATAAAATTGAGAATAATGAAAGTATAAGCAAAAAAGAGGGCGAGGACTTCAAAAGAAGACTATTAGCAATTTTGGGGAAAAACACTAATAAAATTGAGAGTAGTAAAAGTGTAGACAAGAAAGAAGACGAGGACCAGAATTGGGGAGCGCTAAGTGGTTTTCCCAAATCACGTTCCGCTCCCGCGCTGGTGATCCCGGGTTTCACAGTAGGAGTATATGGACATGATGGTGCTTCCAGGATCAAAATATTCCGGAGGTAAACTCCCCGGCCATTCGGATCTCCGGGCGCTGGGTGGCCCTGGGAGCCCTTCATTCCGCATTTTACAGACAGCAAAGATACCGAACCAATTTAGAATAGATTTCTGCAACATAAGAGGCCTAAATACACACATATTAGCCCTTACAGAAACACAAGTATGTTCTACAACAACAACAGTGAACTACCTCTATCCTGGTTACGACTTACATACCCGATTTAGATATAAGTTCGGAATATGCCTTTTTGTCCGAAGCGACCTTTCATGTCAACGCGAGGAAACACTCGAACCGAACAACCTTGACGTCATGTGGCTCAAGTTCACCGCCAAGGGATTAACCACGTTTATATGTTGTCTCTATCGCCCTCCGAGCGATAGAGCCTACCAAAACTTTTTCTCAACACTAGCTACCACCTTTGACTCAATACAGGTCGATCACCCCAGTTCAGAAATAATCGTTCTGGGAGACTTCAATGCCCACAACACCAACTGGCTCAAACATCACAACAAGACCGACAACGAAGGTAGAGAGGCTGAAGCATTTGCCATCAGCTGCGGGCTTACTCAACTTGTAGACGAACCAACTCGAATCTCAGAGAGGGGCGAAGTCGCCGCCTTCCTGGATCTTTTTCTGACCACCAATCCTGACCAGTAAAAGGTTACAGTTGGTCCGCCATTAGGTACCTCTGACCACAAACTTATTACAACGGTTTGTGAATTGCCACTCATACAGAAGGATCCACCATTGCCTCGCAAAATCTGGCATTACAATTCTGCAAACTGGGACGATCTGAGGCAGTTTTACCTAGATTTTCCTTGGCTCGATGTCTGCTTTGCCACTGACGACCCGTCAGACTGCTGCGAAGAGATCATGCAAGTAATCTCCTCAGGAATGGAAGAACACATCCCAAATTCCATCAAGTTACCATCAAAAGGAAAGCCCTGGTTCGACAAAAGATGCGAAAGAGCTGTAGGAAGGAAACAGCAAGCCTATAAGTACTGGCAGCAAAATCAGACCGCTGAAAATCGCAATTATTTTATCGAAGCGAGAAACGAGTGCAAGCTTGTGATCGACGAAACTAAGGACAAACACAATCAAAGGTTTAGGAATAAACTTTTGCAATGCCCCAGTGGCTCCAGGAATTTCTGGTCGGTAGCAAAGGCAGTAAGTAACAACTTTACAAAAACGTCTCTCCCACCTTTGACGGACGAACGTGGCATCACGGCGACTACAGCCAAAGAAAAAGCAAACATGCTCGCCAAAATGTTTTCATCGCACTCTACCTTAGACGTGCCCCAAAGCAAGACTCTCCCCACTATACCGAACATCAACACCACCATGGCAGAAGTCAAGTTTTCTCATCGTGATATTCGCAAAATCCTTAAAGAACTAGATACGCAAAAGGCATCAGGACCGGACGGAATACCTGCCATCGTGCTAAAGAACTGCGCCAACGAACTAACACCTGTTTTTTCCAGGCTTTTTTCTCTTTCTTACAGAAAAGGGATTTACCTATCCTCTTGGAAAGTCGCTCGAGTGCAACCTGTTCCAAAAAAAGGCAAGAAAACCACGCCCTCAAACTATCGCCCGATTGCCTTGCTTCCAATAATCTCCAAAGTCATGGAACGTGTAGTCAACCAGCAACTACTCAAGTACCTCGAGAGCAACAGAATAATCAGCGATAATCAATACGGCTTTCGCAAAGAGAGATCGACAGGAGATATATTGGCCTATGTCACTCATATATGGAGTAGGGCAATTGAAAACTACGGAGAGTCTCGAGCGATTGCGTTGGATATTTCAAAGGCATTCGACAGAGTTTGGCATGACGGACTGCTCAACAAACTGCCGTCCTTGGGACTGCCCGCCTCTCTCTGCAGCTGGCTAGCCAGTTTCCTTAAGAACCGATCCCTACATGTTGCAGTCGATGGACACATCTCGGACACATTTACCATCAACGCGGGCGTGCCTCAGGGCGCAATACTTTCACCAACTCTGTTCCTCATCTATATTAATGACCTGCTGATCGAAACGAATAATCCTGTTTACAGTTGTGCAGATGACAGTACCCTTGTCTCCCACTTTAGATCAGAAAAACCCTTACCAGCGACTGAGACTCATCACCGCAGACAGGAGCAGATTACAGCAATTAATCAAGACCTGGAGAAAGTTGAAACTTGGGGCGACCGAAATTTGGTCCAGTTCAATGCAACGAAGACCCAAGCAGCAACGTTTACTAAGAGGGCCAGTACAGCGGGCCCTGACATCATTATGGCAGGATCGACCATTCCTTCATCCTCGTCAATCGGGCTGCTGGGTGTCTCGGTCAACAGCAATATGTCATGGCATGACCATGTTGCTAACATCGCAAAATCAGCCTCCCAGAAGCTTGGTCGCTATTTCGCAACAAGAAACTCTATACACCGCAGCAGTTGCTCTTGCTGTACAAAGCGCAAATAAGACCGTGCTTAGAATATTGCTCACATATCTGGGGTGCCGCACCAAAGCATACCCTAAAGCTGCTGGATTCCATTCAGAAGAGGGCTGTGCGTCTCGTCGGCGATCCGGAGTTGACCCGGAATCTGGATGGTCTGGAACATCGCAGACATGTGGCCGAGATGTCTCTGTTTTACAGATACTTTCACGGCAGATGTTCCCAGGATTTGGCCCACATAATCCCGCCCCTGGCAACTCCTGTCAGGCAGTCCCGACAGACGGCAGGAGCGCACCAGTTCGTCGTACAACTAGAAACACCTAGAACATCGCTTTACCAGAACTCCTTTGTCTGGCGCACTGCATCACTGTGGAACTCACTTCCAGAACATCTGTTTCCCACTAATTACAACCTACAAATATTCAAGAACCGTGTCAATCAACATCTTCGCACACACACCGCTCGTCGAGCGCCATAGGATCTACCTTTAGTGTGTGTGCCACTGTCATAAAAAAAAAAAAAAAAAAAAAAAACTTCGAAGGAATACTGCTAGCGATTTTAGGGAAATAATAATGATAGTGCACAAAGTATCTACAAACCCAGGTGTCAATGATAAATACAGATATTAGGAAAAATCATAATAAGACATTTAGGAGTGAGAAAAAGTAGAATAGAGCATAAGATACATTTAAAATAGAAACTATATGTACTTGAAGTAGAAAAAATAGAGTACATAGATATTAGAATGGAAAATAGAGTACATAGATATTGTATATACTTAGAGTAAAACATAAAGCACATAGAAAAATATTAGAGGCACTTACAGAAGCAAACAGAAATATATTACAAAGATGGAACAAGAATTTGGAACGCAAGTGTTTTTGACAACTATCTAAGATACTAGACAAAGTCATAATAAAGACATGTAGACGTCCAAATATAGGATATAGAAAGTTAATATAGAGAAAAATTAAACTAGTTAATATATGTGAATAATAAAGTATAAATGGAGAAGTGAAACTTTAGTAAAGTTATAATGAGAACGCAATTGTGTTCGATTAATACCGTACAGGGAAAGTCATAGAAAAACATATTAGCGTTTTAAGTAAGGAGAAGCTAGGAAAAATAAATAAAAAGAAGTTTAAGGAGAAACTAACTAGAAGACGAGCTCATGAGAAAGCATATAAGTACTAAGACATGTGAAAGTGTCATGTAAAGTAAAACGGATTTACGTAGCGGATATTCAAAAGATTGCAGTAGTAGACCCGAGCAATGGAACATCAACATGACCTGCATATCATTTTTTGCCGACTATGCACAGTAGTTTAAATACGTATCGTATCATATTATAATATTTAGAAATAATAGCTTAGCTATAATTAAATGATCGTAATAGACAGGCTAAAATACGAATAGATATAGGACTGCCAGTTATACATATGAATAATCAAAATAATTATTTTTAATCCTTTATACGAGGTATTTACAGCAAGTAATAAATAAGAATCTGAAATATGGTGAAATATTGGTATAAATAATCCAAATCTAATAATAAAAATAATAAAAACGGTCTAGAAAATAAAATATTTGTAAAACACAAAACAAAAAATAAAAAGGGCTCTCAAAAAGAAATAAATATAACTTACGGCGGGGTCCTGGACAATGTATTGTACAACTGTTATTGTATTTGGCAACTAAAAAATTGATTGATTGATATTAAATTAGTTATTAGTTAATTATTAAAACAAACCTTTCTTTTGTTCCGTGTCAGCAAAAAGCACTGTGTTAAGCAACATACAGAGTCGACAACACTTCAAGACTAATGCCGGGTGGGTGGACAAAACTGAGCCACGACACGAAGTAAACAACAAGTAAAACGAGTGAACAAACTGTTGCAACCAGCTAGAACGTCTTGGATCGAGTAGAGACCAGTACGGACTGACTGTGATAGTGAGAAAGTGCTAATATAAGGTTGAGTGCAAAATGTAAAAAATATATATATGTAGTAAGGGAATAGCATATCTGGTAATAAACTCCGGAGGCCGTCGATTTCTGGATGGAGGGCATGTGTCAACTAACATAAAATCACACAGTGGAAGAGCCCCTCTGGCAGATCAAGGATCTCACTTTAAAAAAGACCTATCAGTGCGAACTACCGGAAGGGAAAAGCCACTCTGATCAGGCACGCCTTAAAAAGTGAATCAGTGAAAATTAATAACGCCATAAGGCAAAGTGCAAATTAACTACATATAAAAAAGTAAACTACGTAACTAAACATCCAGCCAGATCAAATAATCTATCCGCCCGTCAGTCTAATTGTAACAGCCCTTTAGGCTAGCTTTCTCTCTCTCTTTCTCTCTCGCTGCTGTTCGTGGTTAACATTTTCGCGAGGAATATCCCAGGGGGCTTACGAGATATGCATTCCCGAATATTTTGGTAATACTTACAACCTTGTATACTCAACCTGAAGTTAATAAACCAAGCTTTTTTACATCGAGTGTTTCTATCCATCTCTCCTAACTACCTATCTGAGCTCCATATCCTGAAAGGGCACAGCGCTGCAACGAAGTCAGTTCCATAGGCAACAAGCGGTAGGAGCGTACATATGTGACAATATCAAATTACCGGCCAATATATCTGCTTCTCATATTTTCAAAAATAATACAAAAATGTATGGCTGTGTGTATGACAGAGTATTTGGAGAGGTATTCAATGTTGAGTGAGCGGCAGTTTGGTTTTCGTGGTGGTAGGAGTACGGTGCTAGGAATATTAGATCGTGTTGATTTATTAATGGAGGATTTTGAGAACAGAGCGCATACTGGCACTGTCTTCTGCGAGGTTAGTAAAGTTTTCGATAGTGTATCGCACGGACTGCTCATCAAAAAACTGGGCTACTATGGTTTCAGTGTAGATAGAATTGCACTCATACAATCCGATTTGGCAAAAAGTCTTGGTGGATGGGGTGTCGTCGTCGGCAAGAGCAATCGATGTAGGAGTTCTCCAGGGGTCCATAACTGGTCCCCTGCTTTTTCTAATATATATTAATAACTTACCTTATATTGGTTACACAGAGCGATATGTTCTGTTCGCTGACGACAGCACAATCTCAATTACAGATGGAGACTTGACGAGATTGATGAGCGGTTTGCGTGAGGCACAGTCGAGGGTTAAAAACTGGTTCCAAAAGAATAGTCTTATACCAAATAACTCTAAGACAAGCCACATGATATTCTCTCTGAGGGAACTACCGACAGCCTGTGCACTCTCCCGTGATTGGACGAAATTTTTAGGGGTACATCTTGATACTGGGCTTAACTGGGATGGCCATATAGAGTGTCTAGCAAAAAGACTAAAAAGTAGCATTTTTGTGTTGCGTAACCTGTCAGGCATTGTGTCTGGTGACGTGTTGCGGACTGCATATTTTGCTTTGTTCCATTCTTTGATGTCGTACGCCGGTGTGGCTTGGGGTCGTGCTCCGCAGTGGCGCAAGGTGTTCTCCGTGCAGCGTAAGGCTGTGCGGATTCTGAGTGGCCTGCGTACCGGGATGATTGCAGAACAGCTTTTACTAATCAAAATATATTAATATTCCCAAACATGTGCATTTTAGAAAACCTTCTGTACATTAGAAGCAATTTAGACCAGTACCCGAAAAACGGTAGTAGACACCTGCATGACACTCGAGGCAGGGGTCAGCTCTCTGTGCCCTTGTGGGGATTGGATAGGTGTCGAAGTGGACCAAGCTACTTGGCAGTGAAATTTTGCAATAAATTATCGGAAAATATAAAGACTCTATCTGATAAAGTGTTCAAGGGCAGGGTTCAGGAGATGTTGCTGAGGAACCCATTCTAAGACACTGAGAAGTTTCTGAATTTCAATTGTAATTAATGATTTTTTTGTTACAGACCGGAACGAATTTTAACGTTTGCTACAAACGTAATCCTCAGCTTCCTCAATCTTGCAATCAGTCTGAGCCCAACATCCACATGAGCTACACTTCCACCATAATTCGTTGGTAGTGCCAAAATCTTGACATATGGGACACTTTTCTCTTCTTCAACAGTCTTTTCATCAATACACCGCTTAACCTTCTTTACATGGCCCTTTTTTACTTGCTTTCTTTTTTCCTTCTCATCTAGCCCTTTTTTGGGTGGTGTTGAGGTCAAAATAACCGAATGCTGAGTCTTACGTGTTGCACTTCAAGTCTTTACTACCGGCAATGGTATAAAGGCAGCAAAACTTATGTTTCCTTTTTTGGGTTGCAAAGTCCTTCATCATCAGTCAGTTTCTTTTCTAAAACTTCTTCTAGACCTGAACTTCAGTTAGCTGATTCCGTCGACGAAGAAAATCTACGAATTCGTTTAGAATTAAATTTAGGAATGGACTGCTTTAGCATGGACAGCCTATAAGTAGATGGTCCAGCGATAGGAGAAGGTGTTCAGTCCCCATTTTGTTATTGAAGTGATTTTTTCAGTAGTTAGAAAATTCGGGGTAGAAGATGGACCACAGTTGTAATGTTAGTGAATTCATCATCACTAAATACAAACCGAATCAGTGGAAATATGCCGGCGACTTCCAAAGCCTTCACCCCCCTTTTCCACCGTTGCTACCCTATTATAAGCATTTTGAATAATTCTGCGATATCATTTTGCCAGATCATCTCGTGTTTCTTGGATTTTACCTACCTATCACATCAAAAAAGCAAAATGTGTAGAGGCTGAAGCCTGTGAGGCGTATGCGGCGGAATTGAGACATTTATGCCATTCTCTCTGCAGACATTTTAAGTAACGAAGCTGGAGTGGATACAGTATATTGTCCATCACCAACACGACGGGCTCATCTTTGCTAGGCTCAGTAAATCTAGCAAAATGTTTAACCGTCTCACTAAAAAGATCTTCTGTAATCCAACCTGACTTCGAACAGCGGTAAATAGCGCTCGTTAGTCCATTTCTTTCCAGTGCCTCTTTCATTCTTTCTCGTTTGACAATGAACATTGGAGAGACATAGTGGCCAGGATCACTCATTGCAATCCACAATCACTAACTGCTCTCTTTCGCCACTTGTAAGTGCGCCCACTTGCTTCTATCTTTTTTCGCAACAATCCGGATAGGGGTGTGGACATTACTAACACCCGAAATCAATTTGTGGTTAGGGCTCTCGTGGTCGAGAGGTTTAGATAGCTGGGTCTCACCTGGGTTCAAACCCCGTTGCTTTTTTTTATTATTTTTTTAAGATTATGTTTCTAAACAGATTTTTTCTTGATTTTGGGTATGTCTTGGGTTAGTTTGGGTTAGCATCTGGTTAGTTTCCTTTTCTTGAGCCCCCGTAGCAAGCGAAGCGAGCGGAGGGCCATGTGGATCAACCAATAGGAGAGACCGATTTTTACATAGTGCTCTTATTGTGTAAGGCATCTTATAAGGCCACGCGCGATACATGCCTTACTTCGGTCTTGGGTTTAGTGGTCGATATTTGACTGCGGTCGATATTTCACTACTTTCCCCTAAATTTGTAATCCTGACAGTCACCCGCGAGAAAAATGCCTTGGAAGAAGAAGCTCGCGAAAGAGAAAAGAACAAAAAGAAAATATCTAAAGTTAAGAAAAATTTTTGCGAAGAGAAGAAGACAGCTGAAAAGATAAACAAACCACTTGCTAACTCAGAAGAGGAAGATGCCGAGGAAGAAACGTTTTGCCTTGTGTGTTTGGAGCCATTTTCAGAAGCAAAGGGCAACGACAAATGGATTCAATGCATAACGTGCAAAATATGGGCGCACATATCTTGCGGTAACGATAATGACTTTTGTGAGTGCATTCTGAATAATGTTTGTTACTATTTTTATGTAAGTATTTAACATATTTCTTTGTGTTTTTTATTTGTAACAATTTACCCCACATACTGCAGCCAAACATGCTTCGGCAATTTTCAATATTAAATAAAAAATTCCCATTATAACTTTGAATTAAAAAAAATCGGCTTAACATACCTAAGAAAGTAGCCGACGGAGAATTGTAGGCCAAGTATTCCTTGTTGGATGCCCACGAAGGAAATTCTGCTTGCTGAAGAGGTCCGCATCCATCTTCTTCATCCCGTTTCCAAGGTAGCATCATTTCTGTTGCCGTCGGTGTTGTTACTCGCATCAGATCGCCACCTATAGATTAGACATACAGTTTACATTACTTAACATTTAAGATAATGTGACGAGCTTAAATTGTAATGGATTATATATAACGGCTATGGGGTGCATTAAACCATTATGATTTTCTTATCGCACGTTACCAATCGCAAGGAATTAATGCAAAATGTTTTATCCTGTAATCAGTTGACAAGAAGTTGAATTTAGCTTAATCATAAAGTTCCTATATTTTCAGAGATAGAAGAAAATTTGTATCAATCGTTGTAAAAGTCTGGACCGTTTGATTTGAGTGGATCTAGCTTTCTGTTTCGCTTATCAGGAAAATGCGAATTTCTTGTCAAATGAAAGTTGAAGGTGATGCATGGATTAGTAAAAACTCAGGCAAGCGCAAATATTTTGCTCTAAGCCAAATCGTTTAAAATCTTCAGGAGTTAAAGCCATAAAAATTTCAATATTTCGGAAGCAAATCTCTCGTCAAAAAAAAGAACACAATTTTAACATCATTTTTAAGTTGCTGTCGTTTTAAAACGAAATGTTGGATTTGGTTGAACTTTCCAGATCCTGAAATGTCGCTTTGCGCTAACAAGGATATTTGAATATTATGCAAATCTGAAAAGAAGGTACTCAAAAAATTGAAAAAGTTTAAGCTGTTGCGTTTGCGGCTATACCTATTTGTATAAAATACTTGATTTGAAGCCAAGTCGATATTTGGAGACCGTTTCTTCCAAAAACGCCCTTTTTATAGTGTCTATTGTCATATATTATTATCTGGGCCTAAATAGGATAATATTAATTTCTATAAAAGGTCAGTTGCCTTAATTTTTGCGTAGTAGAACAAGAAATCGTCTATATAATAATGTAAAGTATTCAGGTTAAAAGTAAACATTAGAAAAGTAGACGAAAGGAGTTTGGTCGGGGACATTGAACGTTATTTGGAAGTCAGCAAGAAAGTGCAAGTTCGCTAGTAATTAACCCGGATTGACATATTGGGCAAAATTAATAATGGCCGCAGTAAGTGAGAGGAGCAATAGTTGCGAAAATTGATGAATGTACAGGTAATCGGTGTTTTTGGGAAACAGGAGGAACGAATGACGTCTAAGTATGACTGGTTAGTTAGAAAATGAAACATAGTTGAGAGTATGGTAAAAAGAGAAAGAGATAATTTTAAGGAATGTGAAAATATCAGTGAGCAATAGAAAAAGGCGTGTATAAATCATAGGAAGGAAAAGTGGAACGGAGAAAAGAGAAGGCAGCTAGAGACGAGTGAGTCAAGAGGAAGACACTCGAGTGTTGAGGGCCGTTACGGGTAGTCGAGAGTTGGCGAAAGTCCAAGTCGAAAGTTGGCGAAAGTCCAAGTCGAGAGTTGAAAAAATAGTTGGCGTAAGTCTAACTGGGAGTTTTGAATGATAGCAGAAGAAGAAAGGAAGGAATGGATATGAGAACGAAGGTTAAGATAAGTACATGGAATGAGAAAACAATGGCCCAAGCGGGAAAAATTAACAACGTAATACTGGAAATGAAGAGACTCGAAATAAAAATTATGGGAATAAGTGAGATGCGCTGGCCCGGAGCGGACTACTGTGATATAGACGAATATTATTCGGGAATGTCTAGTGGTGGATGCAAGCATGGCGATGGCGTAGGGATTATAGCAAGTAAATCAATTGTAGAACGTGTCACAAATTTCGTACCGGTGTCAGAAAGAGTCATGCTTCTGCAAATTGATGCAAATTCTTCTCGATTAAATATCATACAAGTATACGCGCCAACAACAGAGTATGATAACGAAGGGATGACAGAATTTTACTCACAGATTGATAATATAAAGAGAAAACTACCAAAACATGATCTGACAATAGCAATGGGCGACTTCAATTCAAAGGTCGGTAAGGGAACCCATATGGACTGGGAGACAGGAATGAAAGAGGGGAACAACTGAGTATCTTCGCACACAAACAAAACCTAATAATTATGAATACATTCTTCACACTCCCGAAACGAAGACTGTATACCTGGAGGTCACCTCAAGACTCGTGTGAACATATTGTTAGAAACCAGATTGACTACATCCTGGTAAACAAAAGATACAGAAATAGTTGTACCTCGGTGAAATTGATCTACAATCAGACCATGTACCGCTAGTATGAGTGTTCAAGATAAGACTTAAGAAGACAAAAAAGAAAATTGTCAACCGATATGACTTGAGGAAATTAAAAGAACCCATGATAAGACAACAAGCAGAAGCAGGACTCAATGACGACCTTATAATATCACCGAATTTCTGGATTGTTGAAGAAGAGATTACAAAACTAAACACCAGAGTGAAAAATGTTAAGGATAAGCTATTGAGATATGATAGAAGTTAAGGATAAGTTATTGAGATATGATAGAACCAAAAAGACAAATATCAGAGATTCCTAGACACAAAAAACGAAAACGATAAAGCGGAATATAAAAGAGCACAAAATCTAGTCCGGAAGAAAATAACCGAAATGAAAAATAAATCCTGGGAAAGAAACTGTTCAAAAATCAACACGTACCTGGGGGAAACAAAGAGCCCGAGAGCTGAAGGTTGATAAAACAACTTAGACAAAACCAACAGAAAGACATAATTTCAACAATAACGATGGACAGATGGGAGACATATTTCAAAACACTGCTGACAGAAAATAGAGCAGAATTTAAAACCAATAATGAAAATGAACAGATATTAGTACTGACATCCCCGTTGAGGATAACGATAAAAGAAGTAAAAGAAATATGTAAAAGTCTAAAAAACAGAAAATCCGCTGGACCAGGAGAGCTCATAAAATACGGAACGGAAAAACTATACCACCATTTAACAGCACTATTCCAGATGTGCATAGATAAGGCTACCACACCAAGCGATTGGAGAACATCGTATATTTCGACCATTTTTAAGAAAGGAAATAGAGAGAATTGCTCAAACTACAGAGGATTGGCGGTGACAAGCACCCTGAGTAGAGTATATGGAAAATTATTGAAAAGGAAAGTAGAAGCAGAATACAATGATAGAGAAATGGAGGAGCAAGCGGGATTCAGAGCTGGAAGATCGACTGTAGACCACTTATATACGGTGACAGAGGTAATAAAGAAAAAAACAGCAAAAAATCAGGAAATTCATCTTCTCTACATAGATCTTCAAAAAGCATACGACAGCATACCTCTGGAAAAATTATGGGAGACCATGCAACAAACGAACATCAATGCAAATGTGATAAAAGCTATTAAGAACCTTTATAAAGATATAACTGCTAAAGTCAAAATACATGACACACTTTCTGAAAATATACCAATTACAAAGGGTCTCAAGCAGGGATGCTGCCTCTCTTCTGTGTAGTTTAAGATATACCTACAACAAGCACTCAAAAAATGGATGAAAAGTTGCAAAGGAATGTGAATACCACTAGCAAACGAAAATACATTATATACGCTATTTTTTGCGGATGATCAAATAATTCTAGCCCAGGATCATGATGACCTGGAGTATATGGCGAGAAAGCTGGTGGAGGAGTACGAAAGATGAGGTTTGGAGATCAACATTGAGAAGACCAAAAATATGACGATAGGAGGAACACCGGAGGATATAAGGTTGGAAGACGGACGAGTTATAGGTGACTGCCGGGAGTATAAATACCTGGGACTAAAGATGACACAGGACGGAACACTGGATGAGGGAATCAAGGAGAGAATAGTACAGGCAAGGAGAGCGATATCCATGTTGAATGGAATTTTGTGGGACCAAAGAAATCTCAAAGTCTAATAAAAAAAATCATATATAATACTGTAGTAAAGAGCATAATTACTTATGGATATGAGGTATGACCGCTGAAGAAGAGAACAGAAAGCATGCTGCTGGCAACCGAGATGGACTATTGGAGGAGATCCGCTGGAAGATCAAGGATGGAAAAGGTTACAAATGCGAGGATAAGAGAGATAATAGGCCTCCATGACGATATCACAACTAAACAACTTGTACGGTTTGGACACGTACAACGAATGCCCGAAAACCGAATCCCAAAACAGGTATTACTGTGAGGGAGATCCAGAACAAGCTGGCGGGAAGGAATAGATAAGGAATTGAGGGAGAAAGAACTACCAGATGATCTATGGTTGAATAGACAAGAGTGGAGGTTAGGTGTCGGAAAACGGCGTAGAACGTTCTAAACCGACATATATGTATGTATGTATGTAGAACCAAGAAGAAATCGTGGATGATGGAAGAAATCCTCCAACTAATGGAAGAAAGACGACTTGCTCAGAATAATCGTGATAAGTATAAGAACATCCAGAAAACAATTCAGGCAAAAATTATAGAAGCCAAAGAAAATGAATTAAGGCAGCAATGCGACGAACTATAAGCATTTCAAGAGAAATTTGACAGTTTTAACGTTCATAGGAAAGTAAGAGAAATGTCCGGAAACTATAAAACAAATGCAGTAAATTGACTAGTAGATCAGGAGGGAGTCGTCATTGTTGATAAAGGAGAATTTAAAGATATTTGGAAGGGCTACGTTGAGCAACTGTTTCACGATCACCGTCCAGAGGCATGAAATCAATGAAAGATGGCAAAGCATCAGGACAAGATAACATAGAGGCCGAATTCCTAAAGCTACTCGATTGGGACAGCGTAAAATAGCTTACCTCCATTTTCAATCGAATCTATGACTCTGGTGATATTCCCTCCCAATGGCTTAAAGCCGAATTTATCACATTGCCCAAGAAACCTGGAGCTAAATCATGTAGAGATTACAGAACAATAAGCTTAAACTATTTCTAAAAATAATACACAGAAAAATATATAAACTGTGTGAGGAACATATAACACCAACTCATTTCGGGTTCAGAAATGCACTGGGTACACGTGAAGCCCTGATCAGCATTCAGGTACTCTTTCAGACATGTAGAGATACAAATGTTGACATATACGCTTGTTTTATCGACTATCAAAAAGCGTTCGATAGAGTACAACATCATACAATGATAGGCGTCTTGAAAAATATAGGATTTGATGATAATTACAAACCTATATTGGAATCAGTCTGCTTCGGTGAGGTTAGGGGAAGAAAATACGGATGAGGTCAGGATTCTACGAGGTGCAAGACAGGGATGCATACTATCTCTATTGATCTTTAATTTGTATGCCGAGCAAATATTTGGAGAGGCACTGGAAGATGCTGACGTGGGAGTTCTATTAAATGGAGAAAGGTTACATAACATCCGATATGCAGATGACACTGTCTCGTTCGCTAATAGCCCGGAGGGAGTTGTTGGTAGATAGAGTCATGATGAGTAGCAACAAGTACGGACTAGACATTAATACAAACAAAACAAAAATTATGGTTATAAGTAAGACCACTGTGCCCAATTGTAACATCGAGAGAATCGGCAAGCCTATTGAACGAGTGAGTAGATACACGTACCTTGGCACCAATATCAATGACCAATGGGACCACGCGCAAGAGATAAAGATCCGTATTGAGAAGGCCAGATCAGTGAAATATGAGGAAAATATTTAAGAACCACGACTTGACGTTAGCAACAAAGGTAATATTCCTACGCTACTATGTTTTCAGTTCTGTTGTATGGGGTGGAGTCGTGGACACTTACCGAGGCAACAAGTAAAAGATTGGAAGCCTTTGAGATATGGCTCTATCGCCGGATACTAAGGGTGTCGTGGACAAAAAGAGGTTTTACAGAGAATTAATAAACAGAAAGAAATTCTATACACCATCAAAATACAGAAACTCCAATACCTCGGGCATGTGATGAGAAATACAGACAGATATCGATTACTCCAAAAATATCTTGCAGAGCAAAGTGGATGGAAAAAGAGGTGTAGGAAGGAGGAGAATCTCTTGGCTAAAGAATCTTAGAACCTGGTTTGCATTGACCACAACACAGATATTCAGAGCTGCAGTTAATAAAGTCATGATAATGGTTGCCAACATCCGGAACGGATAGGAACTACTAGAAGAAGAAGAAGAAGGATACCTTATCGAAACATAATATATGTACATCCTTGGTATTTTATGAATCTCTCATTAATACTTAGTGCTAGTGCCACTGAATTTCATTTATTAGGGCATGTAAAATTTATCTTACCATTTCACCAGCTTGGGGGAAAGTCAGATAAGAAGTAAATAACAGCGGGATAAGTGTTAATAATGCTAATCACTTCCTATTATGTCTTATTGTATTAATTTCATATAAAAAAACTCCCTTTAAATGTTGTGCTCCCTTAAATTCGAAATCTCAATTAGAATTTTAAAACGGAAAGTGGGTTGGCCTACGCTCTTTCATTATAACTAAGGTCATTTGGGTACAGAAAAGGTGGAATTAAGCTACTAACTAGGTGGGGAAAAAGGGGTCGTCGACCACGGTATCTAGGTAAATTATGTTCATAAAAATAAAGCATCAACACACTGGTACTGCGAATCCGGTTAACAGGAAATGCACAGGAATTGAAGAAAAGGCCGCTAATACAGTAGGTAAGCAAAAAAGTGTAATAAGCGTTCATCTCACCTTTGTTAGAGCAAGACGGCTTCCCGAGACGAAATCTGAAGAATTCGTCAAAATCTGTCAATTCAGCAAGATGATGCTGAAATTGTTTATCATTTCTCGAAAAAGTTTAAATTTTTTGTCAGAAGACTTCAATGAAAAAATTGATAAAAACTTCTGGAGATATCGACTTGGATCTCAAATCGCGCCTAATATGTAATACAACGGACAAGTACTGACTGAAATGCAACGGATTGAGCTTTTTCAATTTTTGGGAAGGATCTTCCAACGAGGACTGAACAGGGGCTTATTTTTGACCTTCCTTGTATTTTTGCAAAAATCCGAAATAGCCAATCGATGCATTTTTTTCTGTAGAATTCATAAACGTCACCAAAAACATTTGAACCAAAAACAAAAGAGTTACGCTATAGATTTATTTATTTACTTATTTATAAATTAAACAGAAAGCGGTGAAACCGATGAGTCTGTTTACAATAAAACAATAGTCAACATTCAGTTAAAGTTTGTCGAATTGAATTTTTCTATGATGCATAATGTACCAACACATCACCAATGTCTTCCATTTTTGAGTCAAGACGGTTTTTAAAAGTGTTGATGTTCGGTGAACTCACTATTTCTTCAGTTAGGGAGTTCCACTTATACACTATCCTGTTACCTAAGAATTTTTTTTGGTAGTTTGTTTGCCCTTTGTTTATTAAGTTTTTTGGAGTGACCTCGAAGATTCTGAAGATGGTTTAAGGAGAAAATTTTGTGGATGTTCCCGTTGTAGTGGTTATTCAATATTTTGAATATTTCAATTAGAGCTCCTCTCGTTCTTCTCTCTTCCAATGATGTTAACCCTAATTGCTTCATCCTGGCTTCATATCCGGTGTTGTGGAATTCCTTTGGAATTTTAGTAAATCTTCTTTGTACCCCTTCCAACAAGTTTATGTCTTTGATAAAGTATGGATTCCAAACTGTGTGTGCATACTCAATCTTTGGTCTTATGTATGTCTTATACAGCTGAAAAATCATTTGTGGACTAGTATTATTGAATGCTACTCTAGCCAAATACGCGAAAGAATTGGCCTGTTTCACAATAGAAGCAATGTGTTTGTCCCATTTCAGGTCATTTGATATTATAATGCCTAGATCCTTATATGACTGGACATGTTGCAACACACAACCATCCAGAATATATTGGTTTCCTAGATCTTCTGGACTTATGGATAACACTATACATTTGTCAGCATCATCTGCCAATTTTTGGACCATGTCTCAATTGTTGCTAGATCGTCTTTCATGTCAGAATATTGGTTCGATGCATCGCAATATAACTTGGTGTCATCTGCAAAGAATGATATATTAGTCTTAATTTCTTTACCCAGGTGACTAACATACAACAAGAATAAGAGTGGTCGCAGCACAGATCCCTGTGGTACTCCACTAATCACGTCCCGAAAGGAAGAGCATTCTTTATTTACTCTAACCGTAAAGGTCCTGCCTCGTATAAAGTTGCCTATCCATTTGTGTAGACAAACCCTTATTCCAAAGTGCTCCAATTTGTACAGGAGCCTTTTAAAAGGTACCTTGTAAAAGGCTTTCTCGTAGTCTAGGTAGACTACATCTGTTGGTATATTTTTATCATAGTTTGCAGTCCAATCATTCAAACATCGAAGCATATTAGTTATTGTTGATTTCTTTTTCTGGAAGCCATCCTGGTTATCCGGCAAGATTTCATTTATCATTGAAAACTCTGCCAGTTCCTTCACTATAATTTTTTCCATCAGTTTACTGACTGAACTTGTTAAGCTTACTGGCCTGTAGTTTTCAGGTTTAAATCTGTCCCCCTTTTTATAGATCGGTGTAATAATGGCTTTCTTCCAACTGGTTGGTATAGTTTCAAGGGTAATTGATTCATTCATTGCAAGATTTAGAGGTGTTTTTAGACTCTGTGCACGCTTGTTAAAAAATATGGATGGAATTTCATCAGGTCCAGGACTTGAGTCGGTTTTAAGGTCTGATATTGCTTCTTTGACTTTCTCTGTAGTGAAGTTTATAGTATGCAGTGAGCTTATGTTCCTGTAGCTGTTGGGAAAAATAGGAATCTGATTGTTTTCTTTGGTGTACATGTTCTTAAATTGGTCTGCAAACATTTCTGCAGTGTCCAATTTATTTTCTACTATGGAGTTAGTTTTATTATCCTTTAGGGTAATTTTTGTAACTTTGGAATTCTAAGGATAAAAAACCTATGTGAGAAAAATAAGACCTTACATGAGAGAATATTAAATTTAGAAAATTCTACTAACGAAAATAAAACTACTAATAACTTAACATTTCTAAACTTGCTCTTAAAATGCGATTTTCCTGATTGAGGCTACCTTTGAAAAGAGAGAGATAACAGGAGCGCAGAGGTGACTCCTGCTTTAAAAAATTAATCATGCCTTGAGACAGGCTCCTCCCACAGCGGCTGCCTCGCGCAGTGGGCGGGGCTTGTTAAGGGCACGAGACTTAATATAAAAGATGTGCCTGCCGGCTCAAGTCTCAGTCATTCCACGTACGCGATGGAGTTCCGTGCTCCTTGTTCCCTGCATGCGAACTATGGACTACGATACACAGCCCTACCCTGACTTTGTTACAATTCTTAGCAAGACAAACCCCGCTAAACATTTATAGGATTAAGGTGTGAATGGGTGAGTGAATGCGAGAATTGAGAGCCAAAGAATTGTGAAGTGAAGTTTTTTTGAGTGAACTTTTCTCCACAATTTAACCTTATAATCCGTATATACTTAAGATCTGAACATCCATCTACAAACTATGTATAGTTGAAACACTGAAGCGCTATTGAAGAGATTGAATCCCAAAGAATATTAGCGATCTGGGTTGGTTACGAACCATAGAATTAAGAGAGGGATGGCTTAACTACAAGGCTGTGCGGTTCTGCGTTGCCCTAGTAAGAGCAGGAGGGATACAACACGATGCTGTTTAAATTCTTCTTTGTAACAAATGAAATGAAGGAAATATATGATTATTGATTGATCGCGAGTTTCCTGGGTAAGGCGATTTATTACATAAACAATTTTTCGCATGACCTTTGGTTTTGGTGTTTGTATACCGTATTTTTTATATTTCCCCAAAGAAATGTGTCTATAATTGAAAGATCGAGGGTATTTTGTAGCCAAGCATAGGTTCCGTTTCGCCCAATCCACTCATTGTAGCGTCAGTTTAAAAAGTGAACAACATCACGCTCGGCGTGCGGAGGCACTCCATCATGTTGTCAATTTAAATTTTGATTCTGTCGCTGGTAAACCAGCGTAAGAACTCATAGTACCTTTGTGGTGACGCTTTTGAATTATACAAAAAATATATATCGATTGGCTATTTTGAATTTTGCCCAAAATACAAGGAAGGTCAAAAATAAGCTCGTGTTAGGACGTCGTTGGAGGACCTTGTACTATAAGAAATATTTAGAGTATTTAGAACATTCAGAAAAATGAAATTCTTCTCGTTTTGTATGTAGTTTTCAATTTTCGGATTTTTTGGTTCCACGTTATTTAAGTACCCGCTTAATCTCTAATAAACTGTCAACATAATAATATGTAAGTCCCTTAAAGTCAAAGGCAACTGATTTTAGATCATTTAATCCATAGAAGAATCTACTACTTTTCGGGCCACTTAGGAAGATATTATACACAGGGCAACCTAAAAAATAATAGATCTACGTATATATTGGGTGTCCCGTTGGAGCAATCGTCCCGCTGTAATTAGTGTTAATAGTGTTTCCAGGGCCGACATAGACAGATTTGCAAGGGTTTCTATGGATATATTATCCCAACTCGACGATCCCTTATTCTTAGGTTCTCTTAGAATGCTCATAATTTCTGCAGCTATTATTGGTGTGAAGTAGAACATCTCTCCAGACACATTTGGTTGGACAGATAGTGGATCAATTATTGAGGTAGCCTGAATATCTTTGTCAAGTCCAGAGGTAACTGAGTAATAAAAAGAGCTTATAGTATCAACATCCAAGTGAGAATTATGATTATTCGCAGGGAGTTGACAATGCGCCGTGTTTCCTTTTGATTATTACCAGCTGACTCCGGCCTCTCACTAAAATATTTATTTTTGATAAATTTTATGACTTTACGATAAATTTGTTAGTATTTATTAAAATCAGCAATGAAGACCGTATTATTAAGTAAAGACTTAGAGAGTGTGTGCAATCATCTCATATTTCTTAAAGAAGCTCTTAGACCCTTAATTATGCAAGGTTACAATGGGAAATGTACTAGTGAAATATGAAATCATTTTATGGTAAAATGTCAGTAAAGGTTGCTCATTATCACAAAGTGCTTCCCAATTAGTGCCCAGGCAAGTATGTGAAAATGCCCTAAAGTTTTGCTCTGGACAATATGCCCACACACCTCATTGTCGGTTTACATACTCTCTCTGGGAGACAACATTTACAAAACAACGCCTCATGGTCTGACAAACCGAATTTGAACACACATAGTCCAAGATAGAGGCCGAACCCTTTGTGACTCTTGTATTATTATCAACTTCCATTTTTAAACCATAACAATCCAATAGATGTAGATATGTTCTATATTGTTGTGGAGGATTCATTTTTACCTTGGAATTGATTGCCTTTGGCTCCACAAATGATTAAACTTGGTTTGAATTGGTATAGAACCTCTTCAGCTCCAGGATGTAAACTGCACAAGTGCAAGTTAAGTGACCCTAATGAAATATGTACCTATATATCGTCAACGTTTCAATAAGCAAGTCTGAAAACGATAGCAGACTTGCTTATCGAAACGTCGACGATATATAGGTACATATTTCATTAGAGTCACTAAACTTGCACTTGTGCAGTTTACATCCTGGAGCCGGAGCCGAAGTGGCTCTATACCAATTCAAACCAAGTTTAATCATTTGTGGAGCCAAAGGCAATCAATTCCAATGTAAAAATCCAATAGATGGACAAGTAACTTAATTGATCTTTGTTTTTTACCCGCATAATTATTATTATAGTCACCCGCTTTAATAACAGACGACAGATGAAATATCACCTTTTCATTGATTTTTTTTTAAATTGGGAAAGTCATACGTTTGGTTTGACTGCTGGTTTTAGATTTTAATTCTGCTATAAATTACCATTAAAACGAGATCAAGTTATTTTAAATGGCATTGGGCAACCCAGAGTTATCGTATTTTTTGTTTAACAAAATTATTTTCTTCCCCTTCCCCTTATTATGAATGTTAAGAGCATAAGAGGAATATATTAAAATCGTAAAACATCACCCATGCTTATATTTGATGTTCTAAAGAAAATGCTGTTGATTCATTTTGTTTTAAGAATACACTCCCTAGGGGCAATTTTAGAAACTCCAAAATATTTTTATTGCATTTTTCTAAGACATTTTCCTAGGAGCTGCAGAACGAAGAGTGCTCAAGATACAGCGAGTCGATAGCCTCAACAGGACATCCAGCATAATATACTAAAACTATCGAAACTACTGTTAATAAATATTGTTTGTAACAAGCGCTTACTTACCGTCGATGGATCCCCTGGACAATCGTTTTCCAGTATCAGAGAAAATACTGTCATCTGTAACTAAAGGTAAAAACAAGGTGCAGAAAGTTAGATAAAAGGGAAAATGCATCTGCAATATTGGTGCATTTGCTTTTTTACATATGCCTTTGGACAGTTTGAGTTTTGATCATTCAGGAAAAGAAGTCTACCATTTAAGCTATTTTTTCTACTACTAGAACTAACTACTATCAAATAAGCTTGATGAAAGCCCTCAAAGAATATACCTATTAACTCAATAGTAGCAAGCAATTTTGCTTTCAGGCTCGCTCGTGTCATTTATCGCTCAAAAAATACAAATATTCACGTTGTAAAATCTCATTTTAGCAATCATTTATCGTTTATGATCGGCATTATAAGATCCTTTACACAAATAGTGCACTATATAAAAAACCGGCCTCTCCTGTTGGTCGATCCGCATGGCCCTCCGCTCGCCTGGCTCGCTACGGGGGCTCAAGAGAAGGAAACTAACCAGGTGCTAACCCAAACTAACCCAAGACATACCCAAAATCAAGAAAAAACTCTTTAGAAACATAATCTTTAAAAAAATAATAAAAAAAAAGCAACGAGAGCTCTTGACAGAAATTGATTGCATCACAAAGACATATTGTTATACGAGATGGATCGACCAATAAGAGAAGTCGATTTTTACATAGTGCACTATTTGTGTAAAGAATCTTAAAATGCTTATGACCGCTAGAGATATGAAATTTACCCCAAACTATGGTCTACCGAAAGGCCGTTGGGGTTCTGATTTTTTAGTTTCACTTAGGATACTCAAACTAAGCCACGCAAGTGATTTTTTGGAATAGTCTTGGGACACCTAGATTCTGACCCACGACCCTGTTTCTTAGGTTCGCATGGGTTCGCTTGGTTACCTCAAGAAAACCTAAAAACCTAAAAACCTAAAATTATCCAAGTGCAGAGCTTGTGTTTGTCGAGCCGAAACTTACTAAAATGAAGGATAGCTTTAGGGTGTGCTTCGGTGCGGCCCCCCAGATGTGTGAGCAATATTCGAAGCAGGTCATTAATATAGATGAGGAACATAGTTGGTGAAAGAATTGCGCCCTAAGGCACGCCCAAATTAATGATGAATGTGAGGCTGGCAGTCCGAAGAAGGGCAGTTTGTTGAGCAATCCCTCATGCCAAACTTTGTCGAAACATCCACCGCAATCGCTCGAGATTCTCCGTAGTTCTCAGTTGCCCTACTTTATATATGAGTGACATAGGCCAATATATCTCCTGGCGATCTCTCTTTGCGAAAGCCGTAAGGGTTCTCGCTAATTAATCTGTTGGTTTCAAGGTACTTGAGTAGTTGCTGATTGACTACACGTTCCATGACTTTGGAGATTATTGGAAGCAAAGCAATTGGGCGATAGTTTGAGGGTTGCCTTTTTGGAACAGGTGGCACTCGAGCGACTTTCCAAGAATCCAAGAAGATGGATAAATATATATATATATATATATATATATCCAGGTTTATAGCGTCCTACGCCTTCCGGTTCCCAGTCTCCATTTCCTTTGGTCTTCCCAGTCTCCTGGATGGAGGTTCCCTTCTGACATGGCTCTACGTATTCCATCAATCCAGGTGATTTTCGGTCTTCCCCTCTTTCTTCTTTCGAAAGGGGTCCAGTTCGAAATCTGTTTAGGGAGTCTTTCTTCGCCCATTTTTTCTACGTGGCCATACCATATTAATTGTCGTTGGTCTATTTGTTCCAGGATTGATTTTTGTATGCCCATGATTTCTCTAATTCGCTGGTTATTTACTCGGTCCATTCTAGATTTCCGGCCGCTCTGCGCCAGAAGTCCATTTCCAGCGCAAGTAGTCTGCGTTCCAGAGTTTTACTCATTTGCCAGGTTTCACATCCATAGAGAACTACGCTTCTAAAAAAGAGTTGTATAGAAGTATTTTTCTATGCTTGGAGATGTGAGTTGACCACAGTATGGAATTGGGACATCCTATAACTTTTTTCCCTTTGACTATTCGGTCTTCTATTTCCGTCTCTATCCGTCCACTGTTATCTACCTTGGTTCTCAAGTAGTAATATTCTTCACATGAGCTTACAATATTACCATCTTCCATCTCCAGATCCTGCATTTCGCCGCCTACACAAATATATTTGGTTTTGATACAGTTTACTGTCAGTCCTCATTCGGAGTATTCTTTAAAAAGTCTTCTCGTCATAAATTCCAAATCTTCTTTATCTTGAGCCACAATGACCTGATCATCCGCAAAATTGAGGGTGTATAGATTTGCATTATCGTTCATTTCTACTCCCATTCCGCTACATGCCTTTCTCCATTTCCTCAGAGCTTCATTCAAATAGATTTTAAATAAAGTCGGAGCAAACCTGTCGGAGGTCCTTTGAGACTAGAAAGTCTTCTGATAGATTATTTCCGATCTTCATTCAAGATTTGGCATTGTCATAGATGGATAAATTCCAGAGAAAAAGCCGGGAAAAAATGGCTGTTAGCTCGTTGGCGCAGTTCTTCACTGCGATGGCAGGATTCCGTCCGGTCCTGATGCCGTTTGGATATCTTCTTTGAGGATTCTTTCGCGTATCACGGTGAAGAAACTTGACTTCTGCCATGGTAGTGTTGATGTTCGATATGGTGGGAGAGCCTTGCCTTTCGGGACGTTTAAGGTGCGATGAAAACATTTTATGCTTCCATTCCTGAACAGATTACTTGCGTAATCTTTTCGCAGCAGACTGACGATGACGGGTCGTCAGTGCCAAAGCAGACGTCGATCCAAGGAAAATCTAGGTAGAACTGTCTTAGATCTTCCCAGTCTGCACAATTGTAATGCTAGATTTTACAAGGCAATGGCGGATCTTTTTGTAGGAGTAGCAGTTCATAAACCGTTGCAATAAGTTTGTGGTCCGGAGGTATCTAATGGGACCAACTGTGATAATTGTGTACTGGTCAGGATTTGTGGTTAGACAAAGATCCAGAAGGGCGGCAAATCGTCCCTCTCTGAGATCCGAGTTGGTTCGTCTACAAGTTGAGTAATTAGGTAGCTGATGGGGACAGAGGGGCGCGGTGGTGGGGGGGAGTAATAATTCATGGGTTTGTGCAGTTTAAACATTTGAGTAAATATGATCTACTGAAATTGCCAAAATTAATTTAGTCATTTCTTTGTACAACGGAAAATGGTAAGAAAATTAAATTTGATGAACTGGCTATGTAACGGTGCAACAATACTATTCTACTTAGATGAATGGAGTTGCACTGTCGCCAACTAGGGAGGGTGCTGATGCAAAATTATTTTCTAAAGCCGAGTACAGATAACAAAATGCGAACAATTGCAATAAGTATGAATGAAATAGTTATTTCTAGTTAATTTTTTTGTAGAAAATATACCAACAGATCAGAAAAAAATAGGCTGAAATGACCTTACCAGTTAGTCTTATTTGATAATGAGCTTGCTAAAGAAGAAGACAAGCTCTATGATAAATATAGAGTAGGTATTCCCGAAAGTTCCGGGAGGGGATTCAGGCAGCAAAAATCTGAGTTTTTTTTGGTGGACAGCCGCATTTGTATGTTTCTAGTTATGTGTGTTCCACACTATCCAGTCGGCTGCTCATTGTCAAATACAGGCAGGAACAAAATATCCAGGTTATGCACCGACCGGATATCTATGAAGATTTTTCCTCACAAAAAAGTCGCCGTGAAGGGTTAGTTTCGATTACACTAAGCATAAGCTCAGCGTTATTCCTTCAACTAATTAGTCAATTATTTAATTATTACAAGCGAAAAGCAAACCAAAGAATGCTAGCATGAATTGTATTTCTCTATTTTTGAAATTTGCAAAATATTACATTCATTAATAACTTTGGGTTGGTTTTGGTTCACTTGGTTTTTCACTTGCTACATCTGAGGCCTGAGGCAGTACCTTGAAGTTAAATACAACATTTCTCTTTTAATAAGGCGAAATTGAACATTGAAACTATCCGGTTCGCTAATTTGTTACATTCTGTACTCGCATAAGTGTAAGCAGCGCAGCAGAAAAAGTGGTACTAACGAGCGTACCGTTCCGTTCCCTTCTCCAGGGGAGACTGCTCTCCAAAGCGCTGGGCTTTTTTGGTTTCGAGCTCATTAAAGGAACGGTCTGACTAGCGAAACTGCCACTGTTATCGTCAGTTCCTGTGCTAGCTAGAGATAGATATCAAAGAAAAACAAAAGACAAAGAGAAGTAGGAGTATTGTTAATATTATTTAGATTGGTAAAATGATTACCGTGGGTGTTCAACTTCTTTGCTATAAATTCAACGTGTAGATGCTATCGTTAAGCAAATAATTGCTTTTATAAGAAGCGATCATATTATAACATCAAAAGTTTATAAATAGACTATATTATTTTGGTCAGTACGATTGGTCCATCAGTTTTTAATATACTTGTGGACACCCTGTAGTTGTTTGGAAATAAAACAATGAAAACGTTGATGCTCTTCTGTTTTTTCTCAATTTTGTATACTTGTGGCAATGTTATTGCTTGTTTTATTTTTAAAGATTGTCAAATGATTTAGTTCATTTAATGTTTTCTTAATTATTTTAAATTTTTAAATTAGCTTTCCTAAATGTATGCAATGTTTTCCCTATTAACTATTATTAGTCGGGCCAGGTCGGGATGGGCCTATATTTTCTAGGCCCAGTCGAGTTCGGTCGGGCTGGGCTAATACAAATTCGAGCTCGGGCTTAAAAATTTAAGCACGTGAAAGTCTCTAGAATAACATGATCTAGATATAGGTATGGATTGCGAGCTCAAAGGTTTTTGATCAATAGATTAAATGCCGCCACAGTACAAATTTTGAGAGAAGCAATTTCACCTAAGACTTGTGAAACTTCAAAAAATATCGACATGTGAACTGAAACTCTAAACTTATCTTCACGCTAGATTTATTATTTGAATATATGTTAACACACCTTTAATCGGTTCCCAAGATGATCATTGAACCAATCTCAATATAACATATACAATAATTCCATTTTCCTCTAAGATTATTTTAACGTACCTACTTTAGAATTATGTATTTTACAAGTTAAACTACCATTCACTAAAAATACTTAGAAATATGTCAAGAAATTTCTAAATACTTCAATTCGACAAACGAAACTTAATTAAATTATACTACCCAAAAATTATGCGCTTTAGAAACGTCGAAAAATGAAGTCAAGACGAAAAAATAATCATAGAGGAATAGAACATTATTAGAATTAATTAGAATTGGTATAAAGAGCATAGAAGTCGCACATTAAAGCAAATTAACAAACAGCCAAATCAGCACACCTTCATTCAGAATGGTCATTTCGTCGATGGAAAACTCTTCTTGATGGATGTCTGCAGATCAATAAAATATTTATTCTAATTTCAAACGCTTTAATAAAACCGTAAATATCGAAAATTATTTATTATTATTTTAATTTAAATAATTAACGACGTATAAAGAAGCCCACTTCACCTATTAAAGTTCTAAAATATGCATTGTAATATTAAGAATCCTCTTACAGATGCTAACCTAATTCTAGCTACAATAAAAATTATGAATTAAATAGGATGTCTAGCGACTTAGATCTTGTAAATAATTCTTTAGGTGTCTCCCATGCCTGACGCTACGCTACATCCCGAAGGCATGAAGATAAGTAAGAGTGGTATTCATACGAAAAACAGGAAGGATGGATTACACTGTCCCCAAAGCCTACCGACCAATCAGCCTAACATTATTTGTGCTAAAAACTCTGGAGAGGCTGTGTGAGCGATATTTGAGGGACTGCGTACTGGTCAACCGACCACTGCATCCCAACTAACATGCGTACACTACGGGAATATCGACCGACATGGCCTTGCATTTAAAAGTGAGCCGGATCGAGTCCATTTTAGGTGTATTTATTGATATTGAAGGTGCGTTTGATAAAACCACCTTTGGAAAAATCAATGCTGCCTTGACTAACAGGGGCGTCCCTCCTGCTGTCAGTAACTGGATTTTCAACCTGCTCTCAAAGAGACGCGTGTAAATAAAGATGGAAGATACTGTAGTCAGAGACATCGTTGCCAGAGGCTGCCCGCAGGGAGGCGTTCTGTCGCCACTGGTATGGAACCTTGTTCCCGACAGCCTCTTGCATCGCCTCAACTCAGATCGAATCTACACCAGTGCATATGCAGACGATCTTACGATACTGCTCAATGAGCAGTCCGAGAGCGATGTAGGGAGCACTCCCTGTCTGTAAACCTCAGAAAGACGGAGATGGTGCTCTTCACCAGAAAAAGGAGGTAAATTACCTTCGATGCTAAATTAACCTGGAGTCTTCATTTAGAACGAAGACTAAAGAAGGCATACATCCCTTATGAACAGTGCCGCAGGACCCTGGTTAAAACCTGGGGGATGCAACCCAGGGTCTAAATGTGGATCTATACTGCCATCATAAGACCTATGATTGCCTATGGAGCCGTAGTTTGGTGGCCCAAAAGTCAACAAAAAACGGCAATGCTTAAGCTCAGTCAGGAGCTATGAGAAAAACCCCAACCAGAGCCATGGAAGTAATGTTGTGCCTGCCTCCTCAAGATATTTATCTAAGGGAGGTGGCTCTGACTGCATTGCTAAGACTCAAAGTCGTTGGTTTGCAACCCAGCATAGAATTTGGAGAGATTGGACGCCACCTGTGGGAAGAAGCAGTCGGAAGACTGCCACTACTGCAAGCCAGTGTAGATCGCATACCTCCTAAGTTTGTCTTCGACAAACTATATGATGTACAAATAAAACCCATTGCGCCTATAACCGAAGGTGCGGTTAAGATTTTCGTGGATGGCTTAAAAACCCAGGAAGGAGCAGGCTGTGGAATTTACTCCCGAAGCTTGCGAATTGAACTTAAATGGATTATGGAGGGATACGCAAGTATAGTTCAGACTGAGCTTGCTGCAATATCCATACAAAAGAGATTGAGTGCATATATTGAGGACAATACTATTAAAATCTACACGGACAGTAGACAAGTACTACTAGCCTTGAAAAGTTATAAATTTACAGCCAGGTCAGTACTAGAATGCCACAATTCACTGGAGGATGCCGCCCGCAAAAACAGAATTCCTATGTGCTGGGTTATAGGATATGCACAGTGCGAAGGTAACAAATCAGCGGATAAATTGGCAAGAAAGGCAGCCGGCTCAAACATTATGGGAGTTGGCCCTTCAAATCTACCTATCGCGACGACGATACATATGATAAAAAAAAAGATCACCCATGAAGACTTTAGGGCAAGATGGGACGAAACAACTAACTGTCGACTGACCAGAGAGCTATTAAACTACTCTAATTAATCTGCAGCAAGAGCATAGCTGGATATGTCAAGGAAGACCCTACGACTCGTGGCGGGGATTCTGACTGGACACTGCCAGCTAAGGAAACATCTCCACATAATGAGATAAGAGGCTGTGAACAGGAAGACGAAACAGTAGAGCATCTGCTCTGCGATTGCGACGCTGTTTCGGAACTAAGGGAATAAATTTTGGGAGAACGATGGCCAACTGTGGCTTTTCTCAGAACAGTCTCCTCGGGCAACATCGCCGCCTTTTTTACAACACTACGATGGGCGATGGCCTAGATGGATTGGTTGACCTAGGGAGGGCGCACAGGGGGTCCAATGGGACCTAAGTGTCGTGGCCTTTCAAGGCCACCCTCTCACCATTTCCAGATTCCAGATTCCAAGTGTCTCCCTTACAGGTATTCATAAAATTAGAATAAGAACAAAAAATCGTATAATAAATATATTGGAATAAATGAAAACGTAGATTTTTGGAATCAAAACTTCTTAAGACGCCTTCATCACCGAATTGGTGATTTTTTTGATTTTCAGTTTGCGAAATCTACTTCAGTAAAGCAATCCCATAACCGTAAACCTCAATATATGTGTAGGATAACGTATTTTAGTGATTCTATTATATTTTTCTTATTTTAGTTTATTTACTTTCTCCTCGGCTTTCTTTATATAAATTCTCTAATTCTTTCCTTGTTGCGCATTTGTTTCAATCGGTTACCTACGCCACTGTACAGGGTGTCCCAAATTCGAGCCTCATCATTGGGATCTCGGAAACTAGAAGAGATACGAGGTCGGTTAAATGGAGGCAAAGTTGCGCAATTTGATGCTGATTAAAATGCCACCTTAAAAGTTCAAAAAATCCGAATACTTCCGAAGATATTTAGAAAAAACCGAATATTCGCGATTTCATTTTTATTTTTTTATGACTCTATTTGAATAGATATAACAAAATAAATTTCATATTCTTATTGCTACTTTTTCTGTTCTACAAGATGGTGTTATCAGATTTTCAAACCGACGTTTCGTCTTTGAGCTG
>MU184882.1:0-41483 GCA_016904865.1 Pissodes strobi
AAGCTGTCGAAGTTTATGTCACAAAAAGCGGAAATGCGATTAAAATTGTGGCACATTTTGTAAATGGGACTTTGGGATATGATATTTGACCTCGCAAATTCAAGCGAAAAAGTAGGTTGATGTCTGGCACCACTGCGGGGTACGTGAAATGATAGGCGTTCCAACAGAAGTGGACAGTCGATTTTAGAGGAAAGAAGCTTATGGAGAAATGATAGTGACTGAGAGTCGCGACGAACCGCCAAAGGCAACTCTGCAAACCTCGACAGGATAAGATCATGGTTCAGACCTCGCTGAGGATAAGAGCCATCTTCCCTGAACATTAAGTATTTTAGGAAGCGCCTCTGAACTGACTCGACTGAGTAAGCGTGGCAGTTATATATAGGGAACCAAGCAATAGAACCGTAGTCCAACTTTGATCTCACGAAGGAGTAATACAAGAGCTTAAGGGTGGATACGTTTGAAAAGTGTTTGCAAGTTCTCAGTATAAAACCCAAAGCTCTAGAAGCATTAGCCACCATCTGATCGATATGACTGGTGAAACAGAATTTCTCATCGAAAACAACACCTAGATCCCTCACCGTAGTATGCCTAATCAAGGTGCAATCATTTATGGTGTAATTAAAAAGACTTGCATTTTTAGATCGAGAGTAGGAAACAACGTTGCACTTGGAGATGTTTAAGCGAAGTCTGTTAGCCACACACCACCTACTGACCGTATTAATACTGGCTTGGAGAGACACGTGGTCCTCGAATGCATCGATGCGGTGGAAAATTTTCAGATCGTCAGCATAGGCGAGAGAGCTGCAGTCTATCAGAGAGAGACCAGATCGTTGATGAATATGTTGAACAGCAGTGGCCCCAGGTTGGACCCCTGTGGGACACCTGACGTCGGTACAAAAGGTTCCGATGTAAAACCCTCGATTTCGACAAATTGACGACGATTGAAGAGATAAGATTCCAATACTAAGATAAGTTTGTTGGAGAAACCGAACTGGTCAGATGCCTTCCGTAGTAAAATGTGATGATCAATTTGATCAAATGCTTTGCAAAAGTCTGTGTCAATGACATCCACTTGCCTTCTGCGGTTGAGGGCGTCGCAGACGTTAGAGGAGAAAGAGCAGATATTAGTCATACATGATCTTCTGGAAAAAAAGCCGTGTTGATGAACTGACAATCTGTTACGTATTTTGAAGAATAGGTATTTCTGTAAAACAATCTCTAGCGTCTTGGAAAAGTTGCATAATATGGAAATGCAACGATAATTTTCTACTAGAGATGGATCGCCTTTTTTGAGAATAGGGCAAACCCTGGCAATCTTCCAAACCTCCGGAAACACACCAGTGCCCAAGATCAAGTTGAAAATATGACAAAGAGGAGCACTCATGATTGAGGAACAGTCTCTCACTAAAAAGCTGGGAATTCCGTCCGGCCCATATGTTGATTTATTTTTCAGCATTTTGACAGCCGACTCTACTTCCTCGCAAGTGACTGTGGGAATGTCAATGAGCTCACAGTGTTCCGTTTGAGCGCACAAATCCACGTGCTCGGGTCGCCCATAGACACTTCCAAAAAAGTCAGCAAAGGCAGATACGATATTATGAGGCCCATGGACAGGCTTATTTGAGTAGTTCATGGTGGCTGGGATGCGGGACTGAGCCTTTTTACTTTGAACGAAAGACCAAAAATTGGAGGGGTTGTTGTTTATATTTCGCTCAGCAGTCCCAATGAAGTCCTTATAGTCCCTTTGAGTTAGTGATTTAATTAGCCTACGCAAAGAACTATACTTTGTCTGGTAGAAGGCAGAGTCGCGCGTCTGAAGTTGACGACGCAATCTTTCTTTCCTGAAGATGTTGTCAATCAATTCTCTTGAAAACCAAGACGGAAAACGCCTTCTTCTGGGTTGCTTAAGAGGTGTACAGGCAGCAAAGCTATTATTAAGAATCTCATAGAAAGACTGACATGCGCTGACAACATCAGGAGATTCAAGAACGCGAGACCAGTCAGTGTGCAATAACGATGCATACAACCTGGGATAATCAGCTTTACGAAAGTTGAAGCGGGGTGGTTGAGCGTTGTTCACAGGAAATTCGACGGCATGAGGAAGTACCGCTTGAAAATCAAGAGACAGAGCAGGATGATGTGGATCCTCCTCGACCAGAGGCACTTCATTATGAGTTACATTAACCGCAAAGTTGGCGAAAACAAGGTCAAGGAAACGATTGTTTAAAATTGGGACAGTATTATACTGTTTAAGGCTGAGGAACTCGCTGAGGTTTAGTAAACCTTTGTGTCTGGGACCAAAAGGAACAGTGAATGAAAAGGAGGCAATGTTGAAATCGCCCAGAAAAATTAAGTTTTTAGAGAGCATTATGTCTAGTGACGAGAGGAGGTCAAAAAAAGTTTCGGCGTCGGCGCTGGTGGCAGAGGGAGGGATGTATATAATAAATACGTAAAATAGAAAATAATTTAAAGTGAGCTTACAACCTAAGAAGTCTATATTTGGCACGGTGTTACTGATATTTGAAAGATCCAGTAGTTCAGAACTGAGCCTATTGTGAAGACCAAGCATGACTCCCCCTCCTCTGGATTCGTCCATTCGGTCTGTTCTTCTATCAGAGCGGTATATAATATATGAGTCTGGAAAAAGTTCTGAGTCCAGGATATCCGGCTGGAGCCAGGACTCGGTGACAGCAATGACGTCATAATCTGAGGAGACCACGCAACTGTAAAATCTATGCGTCTTAGTACGTAGACCCCTGACATTCTGGTAGCAGCAGGTTAAGTCGTTAGTTGAGATTGTAAGGGATCTCGGTTTTTTGCAGTTATTGTTGGAATACCGTTAACATACCTCAAAATGAGATTTTCCTCCCCGTTTGTACGGCGAACCCGCAGTTCATCTTTCGTATCCTGAAGTTGTTTCAGCTGAGCTGGAGATAGGTCAGCCTCGATATAGATCTGATGGACGTCGATAAACTTTCTCCGGCTCCTCAACACAGCCGACACGTCGCCCGAGCTAGAGAGGGTCACTTTCAGAGGCTTGTGACCGTTACGATTTGGTTTACCGACCCTGGAAACATCAGCAGCCACGATCCTACGAGAGGTCCCGTCAGACAGCAGCGAGGAAATCTGGTCCAACTCGGGAGCTCCCTCTTTCAGACGCAGATTAAATATCATTAGGTTGTTCATACGAGCCTGCCTCTGCAACACCTCCCCGAATATACCACTCTCCTGAACTTGAGGGTTCGATGCAGGGCCACAATTAGTAGAAAGTTGGCGTCTTATATCAGCAATCTCCGATCTGAGTTCGGTGTTTATTTTAATTTGATCCTCATATTTAGTAAGAAGTATAGCGTGCTGAGATTCGATGTACAGCAACTTCTCCATGATGTCGTTCAGCGAGACTTGGTTACTGATTGCAGAGTTAGAGGGCACGTCACAGCTAGGAACACTCTGGGAGGGAGCAACGCCCGGGTCGATGGAGTGCCGAGAGCTTGACTTAGAGTTATGCTTACTAGCCGATCGTAGATAAAATCGCCAGCCCGTTTTGGAAAATTAATTACGTGTAGAAAACTATTAAAACTGGTGAACTTTAGAGCCGCGATTACCAATACGTCGGGCAGGGACGGCACGCACAACCATATCCTTATCCATTATATGCTTTATTTAAGAAAAATATGAGAAAGGCCATCATATATTTAACAAAGAGTGTCAGAAATAAAAATGTCCAAACTAAATTTAAAAAAGGAAAACTATAATTGGTTACAAATTGTTACATCTCTGAGTTAAAATAACAACCATTACACTGTACATAACAATATTACTGGAACAGACTAAATTTCTTAAAATGTCAACACCGATCAAGCCTGATATCAGCAAGGACTCGGTTATAATATACATTCATGTGCAGGGCATCGCTCAAATAGTCAGTTTGTGTAACGGAAAATTGTAGTTACAAGATCTAGGATTGCGTTCCTGACTTGGCAAATGGGGTTTGTTTAAATGTAAAAACACAACACATTCATAAACATGCATTCCAGCGAGGGTAAGATACCATGATGTCTGAAAACCCCCCGGCACCTTACCAAATTTAATTCTTATAGCCCTTTTCTGAATAACAAATACTTTGTATGCATGTGACCCAATCGGCGATATTTGCCGGAAAATATCAGAAATAATTTAGCCAAAAACTGGTAAAAACCGAATCCCGCTAAAATCTGACAGCTAAAAGTGAGGTTAGTGCCTCGTTCTTCTTCCTTTGTGGTTTTTCTGAGGCTGAAAAAACTTCTGTGATTAGCAAGATAAACTGCTGCTGGTGGCACCATGACAAATAAATGTTATACATGCAATAATTCCATCTGCGTGTTTAAAGAAGATAAAACAATTTTTTTTGGTTAATCGTGTGATCTCTGTAAACGAGTTATCTGCCAGAAATGCAATAAAACACAAGCTCAAGAGATTAGGGTTATTCCCAGTTCAACCAGAGCCATGGTTCGTTTGTGCCCGAAATGTCTTACGGATTTTAAATCCCTGCCCGAAGTTTTAAGGCAACTGGAAGGCTTGAGGAATGAGGTTGCCACTTTGAGGAATAAGTTCTCCAAGTTTAAAACCATAATGCAATTCAAGGCTAAACAGGAGGAGATGCATAAGAAAATAACATGTATTAAAAATAAGTGGGGGAACTTAAAGTAGCTACAAAAAGTTCCACAGAGAACAAGGAAATCGCACACTCTGCAAACGACAATGGTTCAGCAACATTTGGAGGTGCATACTGAACACATTGCTAGAAAACTAGCCTCAGTTTTTCACGCTATTAAAGATACCAATAAGGAAGCTGTGAGTTTGTTGTTGAATAAACATCAAGTTCAAAAGAGGCCCGCACCCATCGAGCTAAATATTGTGGAAGGTATCGCTGTTGCCCAAGGGAATAATTAGAAATCCAATACTCAGTATCTGATAAACTTAAACTAAAGACATCTGACACTTCAGGCTCTTCTGGCAAGATCTGTACGGGTCCAGACCATCCAAATTTAAAAGTTGTCAACAGAAATATAGAGCAAAGAATAACAAAATTGTGTTGGATTTATACCTCCAATCTGGATGTTAACACCAAGCCAGATGATATCAAAGCTGTGCTTGACCCAAAGCTTGCCAGTGTATATCATTATCTAAAGCTACTCTCAAGGTTTGAAAATCCGAACAGCGCTGCATTTAAGCTGGGCGTTCCGGAGGCTGAAAAAGACAAATATTTGGCAAACAGTTTTTGGCCCGATGGCTGTTATGTGTATGTGTATAAGCTTAAAAGCAAGGATGATACTGGATCAACTAGGCCTTATAGTAATAAAAATTTTCAAAAACCACCGTTTCGTCGCTACAGGAAGTATATTGTGGATATAGGCCAAAGGTTACGAATCCTCTTAAAATTGTGCATCTAAATCCTTGGTCAATTTGTAATAAATTATCAGATGTCAGAAGCTATATTGGAAACTCCGGCTTTGACATAATTGCTGGTTCGATGTTATCTGAAAACTATGCAGTTCAAAGTTTCAAAATGTATAGAAAAGATCGTGTTGGTACGGCGGCGTTGCGATTTATGTTGCTGACAGACTTAATGCGGTAGCAGCTAATTCTCCAGATCCAATAATGAGATCGATCAGTTGTGGCTTATTCTGAGGTGCAACAAACTGTCTTTTGTTATTGGGGTTGTGTATCGTCCACTCTCAGTTCCTTACACTGAATTAATGCTTTTGTATGATGTGATCTCTGATCTTATTTGTCACTGTGGTATTTTTTTTGCACCGGGGATTTTAATATTAATTATCTAAGTCAAAGTAACGCTCAGTATAAATTTTTCTATGATATTGTTAACACTTTTGATTTGTTTCAAATTATCGATAGCCCAACTAGAGTTACACCAAATAAAGAATCCCTTATAGACCTTATTTTAGTGAAAAGAAGAGAATTGATTTTGGATAGTGGCGTTTTACCCTGTGATGGGACAGACCGTTCATGAGGCAGTTTATTGCAAATTTAAATGTGATACACCAAAGTTTCAGGAAACTATTGTAGTTGGTAGAAGCTTGAAAATGACACATTCTGTGTAGTTTCAGGCTGATTTTCAGGGCATAGACTGGCATAATCATTTTAGCTGTAATACTAATGATACTAAAGTTCAGATATTTAATGATACAATTTTGTCTCTTTTTCAAACTGGGAACCTCCCTGGTTAACTTATAACCTAAAAAAGATGATTGAACTTAAACATAAAGCTTTTCATAAAATTAAGACAACAAAGTCCCCAGAAAGCAGAAACTATTATATTCAGTTAAAAGAACTGTGCAGTGTCTGCATTAAAGGCAGAAAAAAACCTTATTTCACTATGGAAATTGATAGTTGTGCTGGAGCAAATAAAATTAAGAATATTTGAGATAAAATCAGCTGGAAAGTAATTAATAAATGTAAAAAAATTATTCCTAATAATTTACCCTAATTTAATAAACAACTATTTTTGGATAGTATACCAAAAATCGATATTGAACCAGGGATAATCGATGGTTTTCTCAGTACAACTGTCGACTGGGGCCTATTTAGGCTTAGGTTAATAACAGAAGAGGAACTATTGGATTGCATTCTTAGTTTTAAAAGTGGTGCAATATCTATTAAAATGATAAAATCTTGTTTACCACACTGTTTAAAGCAATTAATTCATATTATAAATAGTTCTTTAGAGACAAACTCTCTACCTGACTTGTGGAGAATAGTTTTTGTCACACCCTGTCTAGAGTGAACAACCCTACGAATTTTAATGAAGTTAGACCTATAATTAATTACTCTTCCTGCTGTATCAAAAATTGTTGAAAAAATGTCAAGAATTTAAAAAAAAATAAAAATATAATCAGGATTCAGGCCAAACCATAGTTGGGCCACAGCCCTATTGAAAATTACTAGCGATATTACTATAGTATATTAAGTATCAAGAACAGTAAGGACAGTTTACCGATCGACGACAATGTTCGCTTCGCTCAGTCGCCAATATTGGAGGAGATCGGTAAACTCCTTACTGTTCGAGATGCTTATACTATTTTTTGTACGCCCATTATGAACACAAAGACATTGACTAAGCAAATATATTGAAAATGGTAAGAATTGTGTTTTGGATAATTATTTCTGCCCTGTAGATCCACTAAACCTTAAATGGGTTCTGTTGTTACTATGGATACGATTGTAATTTTACTTTTTAATGTCACGATATTTGACAAACGCGTGACTTTATATTAGTAGTGTTTTAGAAGTATGAGTGAGTCTGAGAACGATAATTCTGATACTGAAGAGGCATGAGAAATAGGGTGCTCTTCAATAATTCCGGAGAAATCAAAAAATCGTTATGAAAAGACGTATAAAGTTTTTTCAAAAAGTGGTTTGAAGACAATCATGGAAAGAGCTTAAACGAAAAACTCCTGTTGGCCTACTTTGTTCAATTTTAGGTAGTTTTTTAGAGCATATTTAGAAAAAAAAACGAAACATTTTTTAAAAATAGTCCCGTTTTTACAAAATACTGATGTTTTCGAGAAAGGATCATCTAAAGATGATGCATTTTTTCGACAAATTATATATATTTACTTACCGTTCAGCTGAACGGTAAGTAAATTACTTACCGTCGCGTTTTTGCTTAGTAACCAGTAAACTTAACCTACCGTTCTAAAACCAAGCACGGTAAACAATCCGAAATAGCATGGGCGTACAAAAAAGCATTTGATGAGGGTCACTCTTGCCTTGCTGTTTTAATAGACATGACTAAGGCCTTTGATAGTCTGAACATTGAATTGTTGCTGGCCAAGTTAAGACCTTTTAAGATTGATGCAGGTAGGTGGTTTTCCCGAGTATCTTCACAATAGGAAGCAGGCCGTCAGGTTGACAGACAACGGTGAGGTGTTGACATCGAGTTGGAGGTATGTCGAGAGTGGGGTCCCACAGGGATCTATCCTTGGGCCATTGAGTATCTTAAAAATACTCAATATCACATGTACGCTGATGATCTACAAATATACCTTCCCTCACCGGCCTCTTGTCTCCCTGATACGGTTGACGTGGTTACAAGGATATCGCTTCAAGTAACTCGCTTTTTGTGAATCCAGTAAAATCACAGGCCATCTAGTATTCTCGCTCTGACATCGACCTCTCTTACTTGCACATTATCATGGATGGGGTAATAGTGGAGTGGACCAATGAGGTAAAAAACCTTGGCTTATATATGGATACAAAACTGTCATATAATACCCATGTTAATAATGTTTGTCAAAAATCTTATCATAAACGTATATCTATTTATGAATATCGGAACATTCTGCCTTGTAAGACAAAGAAAATATTAACTAAAAGCTTGGTGCTTTCAATCCCAAAATACCTTGATGTTGTTTATGGGCCATTCCTCAGCGGTTATGATAAATATAGGGTACAAAAATTGCAGAACTCCTGTGTCAGGTTTGTGAGGGGCTTGTCCAAGAGGGATCATGTCAGTCGACATGTTGTTGAGACGTACTAGTGTAATATGGCCCAGAGACGGTATGTTCACCTTGGTTGTCTGATTTACAAGACTTTTAAGTTTGAATGGGCCTCTTTACCTGTCTGAGCTAATAAAAGTAAGAGCAGACGTCCACCGGGTGAATGTACGTTTCTAGGATAATGTCTCCAAATCGTGCTTTTTATACTTATCAGCATTTGTGTATAATTCGCTACCACGTGATTCTCAATTGCTAAGTGTACCTGTGTTTAGATGGAGAGTCAAGAGGTTTGTATATGATAATATGTTGGCCCCTCTAGTCTGTCCAAAATTTTATAATAACAGTTAATATCTGATTAGCTATTTTTTTTCTTTGGTGGTTATTAAAATACGCGTTGCAGTACTTCTCACCTTTGTAAACACATGATATTTGTTTTGCAATAAATATTATTTATTTATTTCCTCAAAACTTATACTGTTTTTACTTTTAAGTTCAATTATTATGTGTTCAACGTCCAATGGGGGTATCTGCTGTCAAGCACATAGAAATATTGTTATAATGGGCCCTATTGACATAATTCATCCAATTTAAGTTGCTGACAAGCAAAGGAGCAGCCTTGATCATAAATTTGTTTAATTTTTCACTAACTAGACGTGGGTCCCTTGCAGCAATTTATTATACTCAATTTTTTCATTATTATAGTCATTCCTATAACCCTCATTAGCCCTGCTCAATACCGAAAGAATATCTAGCTCGCTCTTCCATTCAGCCAGTCTAGGTGTTGTTACAATACATATTTAGGCGATGCTCATTATTTACTGTAATCTTTTTAAACGGAAAATAGCTATATAACTATCAGCATATGCATAAAAGCATTCCACTGGCCCTCCACATCACACTCTCTCTCATCATACATCAACTGCCAATTCTGCTCAGCCAAGGCATGCTTAAAAAGATATTTGCCCTGCTCATTAAACAATTTTTTATTCAATAATTCAGGTGATTTATCACTACATAAGTTAGAAGTAATTTTTTGACCAGTATGATCGGAAATGTGAGTATCTAGTACCTTGGCTGAAAAGGATCCACAATTGGTAAAAATATTGTCAATACAAGTACCAGTGCCTCTCGTACTCACTCAAGTCCGTTTTAGTTATAGATGGAAATAAATTATATGAGCTCATTAGACAAAAAGCCGCCGAATCTCTGTTATTAACAAGAAGATCAATGTTGAAGTCTCCTCAAAAAAAAAAATTAAAACATTATCACTAATAACTTTACTTAGAATAATTTCAGTTTCCTGGATCTGATGTAGGTGTACGGTACACAACCAGGATGTCCACTCGGGCACCTCGAAGAATCATTTCCACAGCCGCACACTCAAAATTAATATTCTCAGTCAGGTGCTCGGTAAGATCCAATGTAGATTGCAGAGCCCTCATCCCTACAATGGTGAGCAGCCAGGCTAAATGTCCGTAGTTGTTCCACCGATTTCCAGTGCCACACACTCATGCTCGTCCGCCAACTGTTCAAGCACATTTCCAATTGACTGGATATTGTGGTGAATAATGTTCCATTCTACTTGTTATTTGCTGAGCCACGTTTACTTCTTACGGAAAACGTCTCTGCAGATTCAGAAAAGCGTTGAAAATGATTCATGTTGACTAAAGTTCAGGCTTCATTATAGCGGCTGTCGCATCAGCTGGGACCGCAAGTTTGAAGGAGCTTCTCACCTCATCATTCTTGGTCTTCATCTTATAGCATGAACAGTCTGAAGAGCCATTTTTTTTTTAGATACTCTAAGATGCTTTGGGGTGGTTGGTCTAAAGCCCGAAATAAATATCCTTTTTTTTTCAATCTTTTCTTGACTAGGCGCTGTCACAAAAAAGTGATTTACATTCTCCCTGGTTCCTCGTTTGGGCTCAGATCCTTTTGTTTTCGATTTCCGATTAACAAGTTGCCATCCATTATCAAGATTTTCATTGAAGCTCCACATTCCGTTTGCTCTCAGGAATTTGTGTAAAGGTTGTCATTTTTCTCTCTGCTGACTGAGTATTTGACCAAATTTACTAGAAAATGTACCACCATAATTAACCCAGGGAGGTACATTAATATAATGAAAGATTATGCTACGGTGCTGAAAATGGAGAAATACTTTTCAGTATTTGACTGGAAAAGTGAGGTGCAAAAAGTTCTTAAGAACCTTGGGTCTTGACATGCTCGCTCTCAACCTAAACGAATAATGTTTACAAAACCCATAAAAGGGTTTTTTATTGATAAGAGCTAAGAGCATCTGTAAGAAAGGCAGGAAAGTTACCCAAATACAGTTGAGATTAATGAATGTGGAGACAGACTGGGAAAACAACGAACTTCTCTATTTCTTCAAAAAGAGCTTTAAAGAAAAAGTTACTGAGAATTTCCACTGTAACCTTCATGATGAAGATGATAGTATAGTTGTCTGTGTTAATTTTGTTTTTTATGTTAACATAATCCTGAAATATTGTTAATAAAATGAAATTATTTATAATCTTGTTTAATGCAATATGCAATCCCAAATTGCATTAACGTAGATGCTGCTATGCTATAACTTTTACAGAAATACAAAATCATACATTTGCAGTTTATTTAGAAGCATAAACAGAATTAAGACATGCCTAATTTTTTTAACAAAATAATTTTTTAACACACACCAGATATTCTTTAAATGAGCATGAACAAGTTATAAGAAATTGGCAGGTTTTTAGGATTTTACTGCAAAATGCTTATGCGTCAAACATCAACTTATATGCTTCACACTGCAAGTATTTTTCAACCGGAACCTTACCTTGATGAGCCAGTAGAGCGGGAACCAGCCCGCGATAAAGTCAGCGAAGTATTCGACGACGGAGAAGAGGGCGAACACGACCCAGTAGGTCAGCCACTTGGTATCGTCGTCCTTCTTGTGGCTTTCGATCGCGTGTATGGACATGTAGGCGGGGTACAGGAACCCGACCGAGTTGCACACCAGCTGGGCAGCATAACCGAAAACCAACCAAATACCGACGATGGCGATACCACCTGCGAAAAAAATTACAACGTATTAATTAATCATTTACCCATTTCAGTGTAAATAGATGGCTATTCTAAACCTAAATCCTGCAGAACCACATGGTTAAGATTTCGAAAAATAACTACAAACGGTGCAGAAAACAGAATGCTTTTGGCGAGACTGGCTCTATGTAGGGTAGAGGATATGCCTTTTTCATTCATTTAATACATTCTTCCCCTGATAATCATGTGTATGATTTAAAATTATTATCTCATTCTCATATATGGCAAGCAACCGTAAATAATAATTTTAAAATGATGACACACAACAACCAACAGGTTACATTAATATTTATGTCGACTGCGGATGACTGTTGACTATTTTAAATTAGTCTAATAAAATACTGGGGGCATGTGATTTAAACAAATATCATTTGGTAGCTTTTAGTATCGACTGACGCAGTATTTTGCAAATAAATAATTTAATTTATAAACAAAAATACGCTGATATTGAAAATGCTTAATTAGGTGCTTTAGTATAAAAATAGCGATAATATTTTTGTTTTCAAATAAAATCATTCCAGGCATATATGTAAATATAAACTGATATTTATTTATTTAAAGATTTCTCTCTATCAGGAAATTCATTTATAAATAAGACAATAATGTACATATTCAAATCACAAATTATATAAAAAATAAGTTATCCAAGTTGATATTAAAAATATCGAAGTTGACACCAAGACTCATACTGGGCACACAAACATGTTGTTTGACGCTGATGGCAGGATAATAAGGCCATGGATCTTGCAGCAAACACTCAAAAATAAACCACTCCAACATATACGATCGGAGTCAATCGAACCCAACTAGTTAAAATGAAAATAATAAATAAAGATGACCTTTAGGACAGTGACGGAAATCCAGACCTACTTCTCTGAACATTCTCAAAAGCATCAATGTATTCCCGATAAAAAGAGCTCCTTATTAAGGATCACAAAATCCCTTGCTTTTTTGAACATGTGTCTTGGGATCTCGACACAGTTGATACCGTACCCGAGTCGGTATAAACTGTGATCTCGACTCGTTCCCAGACTGACGATACTATACTGTACTGAAACAGGACTAGACTCTTTGGCAAAGAGAAAGTCACGATTTTGCATGAAGACTGTGTGTTATCCATGCTATCCATTGATTCAGGTTGTCAAGGTCCTTCTAGAGAGCATCAAATAGAAGGACGTTACTGTTCAATATCTCAGTTATACCATTAATGAACAATGAAAATTGCAAGGGGGCTAAGTTGCTGCCCTGACAAGGAACATTCGTCATAGTAAATCGAGAGTTTGACCATTGAGATTAAGGATATAATTGTACTGAACTAGCTTATAGAAGTTCTAAACCTTAGCAACATTAAAGCTGTTTTTAATATTGGAATTTGGCATAGTTACTAAAATATTATCAAAAAAAAAGGAAGTGTCTCGAAGAAATCAAAAAGAGACTGATACTGATAGATATGCAGCAATACTGGGGGGAATGTATATATCTAACACACTTACAACATACCAAAATCTGAATTACAATACTCGTCAAATATATAAAAAGCGCTTGTTATCAAATATACCTTCATTCTTCTCTTGAATGCAACTAGGTACTGGTAAGTTTTTAATTAAGGTTGGTAATACGTTATACATTTTGATAGCCCAGTACTCCGGCCCATCCCAACACCTTCCTGTACGCCAGTAAACAGGAACTAAGTTATGCCTTGAGCGAGTATTGTGCCCATGGATGCCCTCATGAGTCTGGAACAGTCCCACATTCTTCCTAACATAGATCAAACATTCAAGAATGTTAAAGCAAGGCACAGTCAATACTCCAACGTACACGCATGCACACCTGCAGTCATCCCTATATCCCAACCGAGATATCACTTTCACTGCCCTTCTCTGCAGACCAAACACTATGTGCCTCCCAGCTGAATGTCCCCAAGCTATGATTGCATATGATATATGCGAATGGAAAATAGCAAAATATCAGCTGAGACACACTGGGAGTTGTTCTGCAGAATGTATACTGACTCCTGTTGAGCTTCTTTGACAGTGCACCAACATGCAATCCCGGATCAAGGACAACTCCTCAAGAACAGCACCCCTGAATTATTTGGCACATTGCTTAATTCTCTCATAGAAAAAATATACCCTATTTATATTATCTGCATTCAATGGAAGCCTGTTTGATTGGAATCAAAGCTCAGCCCTATTTTGTGCCACCATGGAACCATTCACCAACTCCTCCAAGGGATCAGCTGTGAAAGACACTGTTGGTCATCAGCAAAAAGAGTATACTTAGCCCAATGTTTACATAAGGGAAGATCATTCATATATATTAAAAAGAGTATGGGGGCCAAGTATTGAGCCATGTGGTACTCCAATAGTAATTTTACTCCTTGCCGATGACACCCATCGATCCTCACTAACTGATATCTGTCCTGAAGGTATGATGTCAGTAAATCAATACTGTCTTGACAGAAGTTGTAATATCTAAGTTTCAGGAGAAGGATACCATGGTCGACACAATCAAAGGCTTTGCTGAGACCGAGCTATATTGAGTTTTATGAAAAGCCTCTATTATATTAGATAATAGGTCCAAGACTCCCAAGACAGTATTCTTGTACTTTCCGAATCCAAATCGGCATTCAGAGCTTCTCAAAAAAGTCAAAATTTTAATCGCAATGCACTTCTCCACAACCTTGAAAATGACAGGCAAGAGCGATATGGGCCTGTTGTTTTCAGGCATTAAAAGGTCACCCTTTTTAAAACCAGATGCAAGGAGAGCTACCTTAAGGGCATCCCGAAAGATGCTATTTTTAAAACGGGTTAACAAGTTTCGTTAGGGAAATTACTAAACAATTTTCTATAGATTTAAGTAGTTTAAAATTAAAACATATAAACCAAAACCATGTTTATTTTTTAGGTTGTCTAGAATATCTCGGACTTCATTAAAGGTTACCTCAGAAAAAGAAAAAACAGTCAGAGGTGCTGATAGTTTCTCGAGGTTGCTGATAGAATCAATATTTGAGTCAGGAATATTATGCTCTAAGTTTTTTTTGGCTATATTAGCGAAAAAATCATTAAAATCTTTAGGTGTTAGGTAATTTTTAACAGACTTTATATTCTTACCTCTATAACTATTAACTATTTGCCACATAGCTCTTGTTGGGATTGCTATCATTTGCTCTAATCTTATCATTATGGATTGCAGCTCTGTACAAATTCCTAAAGCTGTTATACTCTCGTTTGAGACCTACAAGGCTATATTGCCTTTTCAGTTTTCCAAGAAATCCTAGTCTGCTCTAGCAGTAATTCAACATCCTCTAAGTGACCATGACATCCAAATGTTACACATAAAGCATGACGCCTCAGAAAATAGACACAGAACATACACAAGAAAATTTGTGGATTATGGAGCCCTGAGAATTGCACTAAACTACTTAAACAACAATTTCTCAGAAAATCTAAGTGTTAATGAAAATTACAATCTCTTGCTTGATTGTTTTACAAAAAACACTACATATACAAAGAAAACTGTTAAAATTCGTAAGAATAATAAACCTTGGCATATTGATAATGATGGTGAGTTGGCTAGTGCATTACTAGTAAGAGATTTCTACTACAGGAAACACAAACGCTTTCCAGAAAGTATAAATCTTTATATGAGATATAAAGAAACGGAAAAAAATGTTAAGGATCTTGTTAAAAAAGCAAAAATCCTGTATTTTGAAAAACAGTTCAGTGAAGCTCATGGTAGTGCAAAAAAAAACCTGGAAAGTTATCAATAACATTTTAAAAAATAACAATGCACGTTGCACAAGCAATAATGAGGATGTGATAAAAACAGACAGTGGTACAGTGAAGGGTACAGACATGTGTGAATATATGAATTCATACTTTGTGAACATTGGGCAAGAGTTGGCAAGTAATTTACCATCTGTAAATATTGAAATGCGACTAGAATGAGCAGCTCCCTCAAACATGTTCTTTTTACCACTTACCAGTAACGGAAAATGAGGTGAGTCAGTTGATTGACAGGATGGATGCACCAAAGGCTACGGGTGGAGATAATGTGGATGTACAAACTATACAAAAGTGTAAAGAAAAGGTGACATCAGTTCTCTGTAAGATCATAAATCAGTCTTTGTACAGTGGTAGTGTGCCTGATGGCATTAAAGTAGCAAAAGTGCGCCCTCTATTTAAGGACGGTGATTAGGACTGTTGTTAATAACTTTAGGCCTATTTCAGTTCTTCCAATTATATCTAAGATTTTTGAAAATGTGGTTAACGAGCGTCTTCTTGATTATCATTATCACAACATTGATTATTTCTATAAGTGTCAATATGGTTTCCTTGAGTCCAGTGACACAACATCTGCTACTGTCGACTCAATATCAGAAATCCAAACCCAGATTGATTCTGAAAATAAAAATGCTCTAGTGTCACGGGACCTGAGGAGGCCATTTGATACTGTTGATCATAAGATACTTGTACAGAAATTGGAGCTTTTGAGTGTTCGTGGCATCTGTTACAGTTGGTTCTTAAATTACTTGCAAAATAGAGAACAATTTGTTAAAATTAATGATTACGAAAGCTCTAAACTTAGTATAGAGTGCGGAGTGCCCCAGGGCTCCATTCCAGTACCTACACTATTTTTGGTATGTCAATTCGATCTCTAAATTAAGGCTTAGAGGTAAAATTAAACTCTATGCAGATGACACAATATTGACTTATTCTGATAGTTCTGTGATTAATATAAGAGAAAATATAAAACATGACCAAAATTTAATAGAGAACTGGCTTAATTCTCATAAACTCATTGAATGTTAAAAAATCTTCATATGTTTTTTCATAGCAAATCAATTGAAGAGAGGACAGTTATCCTTTTTGGAAATAATGCCTCTTTGTTGTATTCTGGTTTATATGTTGTTGAAACTCTATCCTGGGAAGAACATTTAAAAAACATTAAGAAGTAGATTGTTGGCTCCAATAGGCATATTAAGGCGACTTAGTTATACTGTTTCCAAATGCCTGCTCAGATCGGTGTACTTTTCTCTTATACATTGCCTCCTGCAATATCTTACAATTCTATGGTATCCTACTAACAAGAAATTTGTTGAACCATTACAAATTCTACAAAATAGAGCAATAAAAAATTTATATGGTGTTCCTCTTAGGTATAGTAGTAAACACCTCTATGTAAATTTTAATATTGTTACGTTTTTCCCGTGGGTAACACAAAAACGTTCGGATGGTTGTATAGGCTAGCCGTAACATTGTCTCCCTCTTAATTCTGATCGTCCCGATCACCTACTTCATGTCCGTGATATGCTTTCAACCTGTCGAGGTGGACAACTTTCAGTTTGCTTCTGGGGCTACGCTGAATTCTATACACAACGTCATTAATTCTTTTGATGACCGTATAGGGTCCTTCCCATACTGGTGTTAGCTTGGGAGATCTTCCTGTCTTCCTTTGCGGGTTATATAACCAGACTTTATCGTCCATCCGAAATCCCCTAGAGTTAGCTTGGAGATCATATCGAGCCTTCATTCGGTCACTGGCGAGACGTTCAAACGGTAGTCCCACATCATTCTGTTTCATCTTCCCACTGGATCTTGTTTGGGATCCTTGACTTGAGGCACAGGTTGAACACTGCTGGCACCATGATTTCACATCCTGGCAGTAGTTGACCCAGTAAAATCTGTCGCGTATCCTATCAATCATTCCGTTAACTCCGAGATGAGCACCAAACTTTCTATTATGTACTTCGTCCAGAACTTCCGATACCCTCTTCCTTGGTACCACTAACTGCGTCTTCACTACTTTGCCATCGGCGCTTTCCCAGGCTCGTTTAAGGAGTCCATTTTCAACTACCAGGGAGTCCCACTGAGTCCACAGAGATTTAAAAGTAGATCCCTTAGTTGAAATATCTCTCCAGCTTGGTCTTGGTTGACGTTCTTCCTTAGCTTTTAGTAGCAGTGCTATTTCATTATCCTCAAGCTGATCTTTCTTTAGTTGCTCTGTGGTCCACTGCTGATCAACCTTAAACTTGATTCGCCTAATGGGAGTGATTCCTTCTCGTTGGTCAATTCTTTGGCGATGTTTATAATTATCCTCACATGACCTTCTGGATAAAGCATCTGTATTACTATGCCATCTTCCTTCTCTGTGCTTAGCCTTAAAGTTACATTGTTTCAACTTTTCCTGACTAGGCTTTGAACTGGTGTTGTCTCTGTATGGAGCTGTAGGTCGTAGTTGTACTCGACAGTCTCTCTTAAAATGCCCAATGTTGCCACATATATAGCACTGATTTGAAATACGTCGGTTACGTGGCCTATCTTCTAGTGGCTCCCGGAATCTTTGTACTTGACAGTCCCTTTTGAAATGCACAGTCCTGCCGCATCTATAGCACTGATTTATAGCCTTTTGATTACATGGTCTAACTTCTGTTGGCTCCCGGAATATCCCTACTCGACAGTCCCTTCTGAAATGTCCAGTCTTTCCACATCTATAGCACTGATTTGATGTATTTCGGCTATGTGGCCTATCTTCTATTGGCTCCTGGAATCTTGGTACTCGACAGTCCCTTTTGAGGTGTCCAGTCTTGCCACATCTATAACACTGATTACGGTTGTATGGCCTAACTTCTAGTGACTCCCTACATCTCCCTGTGGCCTGGAGAACTTCGGTTAATTTCTTCAAAATACCGCCCATTTCAGTTAGTTCACAATTGTTCGCCAAATTTTCTTCCTTGATGGATACTTCCCTGATTGCTGGCTTAGAGATGTTACAGGCCGCCTCGATTTCCAGAGCTCTACCCAAAACTTCACGGCTGTTATCAAATTTGGCTAGACGTAACATCTTCTGAGTTTCTGGATCTCTGACACCGTCCACGAAATATTCAGCAACAAGTTCCTCTTGAAATTCTTCCGTTGCTCCCGGATAGGCCAACTGAACGAGACGTCTGCGTCAAACTCTTGTAGGTTTTCACCAGGCTTCTGTTGTCGGGACTTAACTTGTGCCTGATACAGTTGTCTTCTATGTTGGTCTCCAAATCGTCTCTCCAGGGCAGCTACAAGGATGTCATATTTCCCTTGTTGGCTGATGGGAATGGTCTGCAGTAGTTCCCGGGCAGATCCACGAAGCGCTACCACTAGTGATGTAGCCATTTCTTCATTATTCCAACCGTTGGCAACAGCAGCGGCTTCAAATTGTCTTTTGTACATTGTCCAGGATGTTTGACCGTCATAAGTTGGAGGTTTGATATGTTGTCCTGTGGCGAATACCCTCTCGGTGGATCCTTGATTTTTTTAATTTGGTAAATTCTGCTTGTAGATTCTTCATTTCTTTCTGTACGTCTCCTACTTCTTTTTGAATATTGTTTACTTCTTTTTCAAATTTCTCATTTTGTCCGTCCAATATTTTCTGTAATTTTCCTTGCTCGTCTACAATTACATCCAGCATCCATTTCTGAAGCTGGTCTTGCTCTGCTTGCCTTTTCTCTTCCTGGTCTTGTAAAATTTTCTGAAGCCGGTCCTGTTCTGCTTGTCTCTTACGTTCCTCCTCTTCCCGGTCCACTTGCCTTCTACGTTCATTCTCTTCCCGATCCGCTCGCGTCTCAGCATTTAAATTATCCATGAAATCGGCCAACATTTTATTTAATTGCTCCATTTCTGCCGTTTGTTGCCTTGTATTGACCATAGAATGTTATAACATTTTACCAGAATCCACCAATCAAACGGTCTCGTTGACGTACTTGTACCTCTTCTTTCCTCGAAAAATACTTCTTAAGTCCGGTCCCTTCACAATCCGACTTCTGACACCAAATGTTACGTTTTTCCCGTGGGTAGCACAAAAACGTTCGGATGGTTGTATAGGCTAGCCGTAACAATATATTTCCCATTGCCAATATTTATAAATGTCAGGTATCAGTATATATACATCAAGTTATCTGTGGCTCTCGCCGGTCTAAGCTGACAGTAAATTTTCGTAGTGAATTCATCACTATAACACCCGACAACAAGGGGATGTTGATCTGGCTCGTGTTTCATCAACTAAAGGGCAAAATAGTATATTCTTTAAAGGTGTTCAAATTTACAATTCAATATCTCCAAGTATAAGACATTTAAACATAGTTCGCTTTATATTAAAGGCAAAAATGTATTTTAGACCTAGTCCTGATTGATGCGTCTTCCAATGTCTCACCACTACTTTCACTACTTTGACTTCAATTTATTTTAATTTGTTTATGTATTGGTGTGTTAATGGATATGTCATTACACACCAAATCTGTGATATAGTATATAGGTAATCTTCATGTTTGACGAAATGTAAATGAATAGGCCGTAAGTAGTAGTAAGAGGATGAATCCGCAAAGAATTGTTAATTCTCTGGATTTTTTTAAAATAAATATATTTTCTTTCTTTCTTTCTAGTTGGTTACGCATCCCTCTGACCTCATCAGTAAACCAGCCAATATTGCAAGATTGATCAGATCTCACAACATATAATTTTTTTCGGGATATGCAATCTCCGAAGATTTCATAAACCTTTCTAACACTTCATTCACATCATCACTCTTTCCTATGAACTCCCATGTTGTCTCACTCTCAGTGTTATGAAACTCAAACTGGCCCCTCTGTGTTGTCAGTGTGCACATCTTATGGGATTCAGTAAAACCTGAACTATTCCTTACAGCCTTGCATTCAACAATCTAACTCATGTGATGATCAGACACACTCGTATCAACTACATCCAAAAACAGCAGGACTACACCAGATCAGAGCTTACAAAGATATTATCCAGGCAAGCGTTCAAGGGTGTTGCCAAGTATATGGTTTGCTCAAAGCTAAAACTCCATGATGTCTGAAAAGTAGATTGTTTCAGTTTGACCAGTATTAAAGTGTATATTAAAATCACTCGCTATAAGAACATTGGTCTTAGATCTGAGCTCCAACAGGATACTCTCAACTGTCATCAAGAAGTTGTCGAAATGTCCAGAGGGTGGGCGATAGAGAGCTAAAACTTACATTTTAAAAGATTGTATGTAAATAATAGAGTATTCCATACATTTCTAAGGCCTCCTCCTGAACACTGCTGTCTAACAGTGCCTAACCTTTGGATGCTTGAAACGTCGAATAGTTTGCCCCAAATTATCTGGAGACAACTAGTACCACACCATCCCCTCGAGAGATCTGGTACTTATGTGAACTTAATGGTTTGAAGAATTCATGGGTTTTTGCCTTGAGTTCACTTGTGTTTTGATAGTAACACATTGTAATATTACTGGAGGTGGCTGATGTTTGTTACATTAAAGTCAAATAGGGTTATATAAGAAAATTTGTGTGTAACAATTTAAAATTTATGTCTTACATCTCAAAATTTACCGAGACACAATAAAGCTTGCTAGAAACAATTCCAGTAGAATAGACCAATCCATTAATAAACCCAACTTGGCATCGCAGCCGCCGTTCTCCATAAGCGCCACGCTAACTTTTGAGCTTGGACTCATCTATATAGAAACCTTATACTTATGACCCTCTTGTAAGAAAAAAACTTTACAAGAGACGCATTTATTTTAGTTTCATTGAAGCACTCTCTACTCACAGCATAAAACCAACATTTTAATTGCTGGGGAACATAAAATCCTAATAAAACACCATACTTTAAGGTTAGTAAACATTTATAGAAGTTGCGGGCTATAAACCGAGGTCGTGTACGTAAATATTTACCGTAATTTATAGCCGCTTTTAAAAGGAAAGCTAACAGAAACTTGGGAAAAATTGGCACTAAACTCATGTTTCCCGAGGCAACTGTAAAAAAGTAGTTATGCGAAATAACTAGCAACGTTCCGATGCCGGTCTTAATATGAAATACCGTAATTCACGATGCGTAAATATTAACGCACATCCGGCAAAAAAAGCAAATAATGATAATTACGATTTCACTTCAACGCATAAATAATGTATTATTTATTAAATCGAGGTTTGTTACGTTAAATAAATAGGTACAAGACGAGTTATGAAAAATCTATATATGCCCTTTAGTAGATATTAAATATTTTAAAAAATATTTGGTTGAGTCACGCAACATTTCCGGATCTAGCGCCGTCAGATTTTTTTTTTAATTTGATTATCACTACCTGGGTTCCGATCGGTACTTAGAAACACTTCGTAGGTATAGGGATGCGGATTAAACTACCTTGAACCTACAAAACCATATTGTCTAAAAGTGGCGCAGGATGCGGAGGAACTGCGTTACCACGCCTGTGATCTTTTCCATATTTCTGACACAAACTTTTTAAACGTTTGAAAGTGAAAGTATTACAATTATTTCCAAAAAACAAACGCTTGTTATCAATTATTCAGCAGAACAGTAGATCATTTATGATCCGGCACTGCATAGCGGCCAAAATAGGCCTAATTTCGAGGCAGCTCCACTTATTGCGCATGCTCACTTAGACAACACGCCCACATGCCTAATAGCGGGTTCTCATGGGCGAATTAGCAGAACTGCGAATTGGAAACGAAGCATTTTGATTGGTTCAAAAGCCGGCCATATTACATAAATGACATTTTTGACATGCAAAAAGAACGCACGCAAAAGATACGAGGTAAATTTGCTAGAACAGTCCGATAAGCAATTATTTTTTAAATATATCAAAAGATCATTAAACTCAAATGTAAGCACTATTATTCTAAAAAACCCTGGCTACTCAGGATATTGTGTCTGAAGCGGTGGCAAACCTATTTGCAGATCAATTTGGTAAAATCTACACTAAGGAGAACATCACAAACCTTCCTTCACTCTCACTAGAAACTAGATCAAATCGGGAATTGGAAATAGTTGGTTTCTCACCAGAAAAGATAAAAGAAGCATTGACAGTCATGAAATCGGACTCTGGACTATGACCCAATGGTATTACTGCAAAAGTGTCAAGACTCACTGGCGGCTGTTCTAGCTTATTGAATCTAGAAACTTTCCAGGAATCTGGAAGAGTACCCATGTCGTTTCCCATTTTTAAAAAAGCAACCAAATACAATGCCATTAATTACAGACCAATAAGCCTTACATAATCTAGCCCTTGTAAACTGATCGAAAAGGTTATTGTCAAGAAAATTACATCATTCCTTCTGGAAAATGAAAGTATACCACCAAGTCAACACGGATTTCTTCCCAAAAGATCAACAGTTACGAATTTAATAACATACTTAAACCGATAGACAAAAAGTTTTGATGTGAACCAACCCGTGGACATACTTTACCTAGATTATGAAAAGGCCTTTGATTTTTTTTATTTATTTATTTATTTGTTTATTAACGTCATTCAACATTTACAAGATACAATTTAAAAAGCATAATCTTACACTAAGCTTAAGTTAACTTAAAATAACCCTTTTAGCCATAATTTTAAACCTTTGTTCTGACGTACTAAAAAAGCTTAACCTGCTGTAATATTTATTAACATTTGCTGAAATCCTATTCACAGGACTATGTAGTAAGTAATTGGCTCTGCAGTAAGGGATATGCAAAAAAGAATGGGCACGCGTCTGATAGCTTGGGATATGAACACAGAAGGTGTCAAGACATTCAGGACTTTTGATAACATTGTTGAATATTTTAAAAGCAAAGCAGACGTCGTAATACTCTCTTCTACGGGCAAGGGTGGAATGGTTCAAATAGGCTTTAACCTGATCGATGGTTAAATTGATTCCAGATTCATAAAGCACGTGCCTGGCAAATTTGAGGTATTTCAGCTGAATATTTTCCAGTCTGTTTATATGTACCTGATAGTAAGGCGACCAGACTATATTAGAACATTCTAAGAGAGATCTAACCAACGAGATATATAAGGTATTAATAGCAGTCACGTTTTTAAAGTCCCGGCATGTCCTCTTCACAAGCCCCAACATACGGTTAGCTCTGCTAGTCAACCTCTCGAAGTGCTCTGAGAATGTTAAATGAGTGTCTAAGTACACACCCAAATCCTTCACAATAAACACCTCTTTCAATGCAGTGTTATTTATGGCATACTGATGGGGGAACAAAGCCTTTGATTTACTAAATCTTATAAGGCAACATTTCTCAATGTTGAGTGACATGTCATTGAATTGACACCAATTAAAAACCTGGTCAATATCATTCTGCAAAGAGATCATGTCTTGGACTGATGTTACTCGTGTAAACAATTTCATGTCGTCGGCGAATAGTAGATAATTTGTGCTCAACAAACCACCCAGGTCGTTGATAAACAAGTTAAATAAAAGTGGTCCTAAGTGGGAACCTTGGGGAACTCCCGAAGAAGCAATGAAGTGCTTAGATAAATAGCCATCAATTTTGACCTGTTGTTCTCTGTCAGATAGGTAAGAACGTAGCCATGAGAGCAGCATTCCTGAAATTCCATAATTGGACAGCTTCGAAAGTAGGATGGCGTGATTCACCTTATCGAAAGCCTTGCTAAAGTCTGTGTATATTGCGTGGGTCTCGACACCCATTTCGAAGGATTTATTGATGAAGTTTGTATAAAGGAATAGATTAGTATCGACTGAACGGCCAGAGCTGAATCCATGCTGGTGACAGACTATTACTTGTTGAAATACTTTAGTTAGTACTGATTCAATACAGTGTTCAAAGAGTTTTGGTATTGCTGAAAGAATAGTGATTGGCCGATAGTTGCCAACATCGTTCCTACTTCCCGATTTGTGAATAGGGCACACATAAGATAACTTCCAGATTTTGGGAAAGATTCCAGAGTTTAATGATTTAGAAAATATATAGTACAAGGGAAGGTAGAGAGAGTGCGAACAGTATTTCAATACCCTGTTAGGAACACCATCCGGTCCTGCTCCTTTATTTGTGTCAAGCTCAGCTAAGGCTTTTTCAATAGTAGTGGCACTGATACTGATACTGGAAATAGATTCAAATTTATGAGAGGACACGTGATGGGCATTATAGAAATTTACGGGGTTGAAGACTGACGAGAAATATTGTGCAAAGAGAGTAGCGATATCACTACCATTATCGGCGTTAGCAGTGTTAAGGTGCATCTCCTTTGGAACTGATCCTTGGTTGGATTTGGACCGAACAAAGTGCCAGAAGTAGTTTGCGTTATCGTTTATAGCATTTTCAGCGTTAGTTATGTAATGGCGATAACAATCCCTAGTAACAGACTTACATTGTATGCGTAATGAACAAAAGGTATTATAATCCGTCTCGCTGTTTGATTGCTTGTATCTCTTGTGAGCAATTTTCTTTTGAAATATAAGGTTTTTAAGGTTGTTTGTAAACCAAACCGGAAATCTAGTACTGATTTGAGACTGCTTCAGAGGCACAAACATTTCAAAACAGTTATAGAGTACAGTATAAAAATTATTTAGCATTACATTGATATCATCGTCTAAAATTAATAGCCAATTATAAGTTTGAAGAAAACTATCAATACAAATAAAATTTGCTTGTTTAAAGTCATAGTATGAGTACTTTCCACAATTCAAATACTTTAAACTCTTACAGGATATGGACAGTTCCAATGCAGGGTGATAGAGATCGCAATTGACTAACCCATCACACTTTACAATTGACTCTAGTTCAAAATTAGCAAAACAGAGATCCAGAATGGTATTGTGATCATTAATGACATCGTTGAACTGGGATAAGCCCAAAAATGTAGTAGTGTCACATAACAAGATTTCACTTGGTGATTTAATGTTACCAGGTAAGAGACCCAGGCAATCGTCACTAGGAGACCATGCAATATTAGACAGGTTATAATCTCCCACGACCAACACATGTTGAAATGCATCGCACGCACTATTCACTGAGCTTAGGTGATTTTCATAGACAGAGATATCCATTGAAGGCGGGATATATACACAGCCGATGCAGTAAACCAAATTTCCGATTGTCACCGAAACCCATGTTTCTTCAACAGCGGGACAGCCAATAGAAAGGCAGCAGGACTTCAGGCTGGACTTGACGGCCAAAAGAACGCCACCGCCGCGACTTTTAATACTGTTGTTAGGGCCTCTGTCAGTTCTGTAGACAATGTAGTCTGAACCTAGAAACTCTGCATCATTTATATCAGGATCCAGCCAGGTCTCGGTGAGCGCAATTATGGAATATTCTTCAGCCTGGGCAGCACAAAGGAAGTTATTAAGTTTTGTTTTAAGACCACGGACATTCTGATAAACGATAGATATATGATCTAATGATGATGCTCTCCTGTTCGGTTTGGTTGAAAATTTGCCGGAAATGGCCGTCGGGGACGAAACTCCTTGACTGCGGTACCCACTGGCCAAAGATTGGGTTCTAGTAGACCTCTTAGAAGCGTTTCCTTAACTCCAATCTTAAAAGAAGCAACATCATCGTTTTTGTCCAAAACAAAGCATTTCGCGTCAGGAATGCAAAGTTGATTTTCGAGATATTCCAGAATTTGGTCTTCTGTTGTACTTGGATGACACCTACCAAGATACAGCCATTGACGCCTCTCTCCTGCTAATAGGGGACCGTTCACTGTTCCAGTGCCAATAATGATAGGTCGCTTACCGTCGCGCATTGAAGGGATGCGGATGTCAGGTTTATTGGAGTTCGAGGGTGTGACTTGACTATTAGATGACTGCATGCAACTTTTATATTTTAGATTTTGTTGCATACCTGAGGATGGGGTTACTTGAGAGACCTGACGTGTATTGGTGTTAGAATCAGAATATGGACTGGCCTGCGTATGTGGTGGTAATATTGCCGAAGCAGAATCGTTGGTTTTAGATGCTACTAACTTCTTTAGCTGTTGCATTTCCTTTTCAAGAGTCACGATTTTTTTACGCAGGTCACTATTCTGGCGTTCCAGATCGTCCAAACGCGAATCATTTAGCTTAGAAGATGCAGTCGAGGGATTGTTCGCTGCAAGCTTTTCGATAATGTAACTCTTGATTTCATCAATATTACATATTCCATGTTTGGACGAATCCGCTTTAAAAGAACCGATTAATTCAGTAGTCTCTTTTAGCCCCGATGTAAGGACGTTCATATCTGCTGAAAGTGCAGTTCCTTGATCATGAAGGTCAACCAGCTTATTCTGGAAAGAAGCGGTGAGGCTATCAATTTTTGAAGATATTTTGCCAGCAAGACTTTTGTGGAGCGAGTCAAAAGATTTTTGAAGTTGAGAATTCAGCGAGGCAAAGCACTCAACTAGATCTTTGCCTCGGTTTTTGACAGTAATTGTACATGCATCACAGGCATATAACATAACCCTAGACCTCATCTGCGTTACCTGAGCCTCAGAGGTTGTAAACTTGGAACAAGCCAGGCAGTGTGTGGCATTACAGAAGTCGCAGGTGATCCTGTACTTAACCTCCTTTTCGTTTAGAGTTGTATCACACTTGGAACACGACATAGCGTTAAACTGACTTCACTAGATCAAACAGACTATAGAAATACAAAATTCTCTGAAATATGGTAAATTTCACTGTTTATAGCATACAAAACGTACTATATATTTTTTATATCAGATATGGAGTTAAACAGTTTTTTGTTGTAATGATGGCTCTTGGCGATTGTGAAACAAAGCCGTGGATTCGCGTTAGCGATAAGCACTTACTAACAAACTATAAGGTAGGAATATTACAGAGATCGGGAACTAGACTTCTGCAAATTTTCACGAATTTACACCAATAAAAACGAGTAAAAACGGCGAAAATAAGTCAGAACACAGGAACACGTCAGAACAACAGTTATTTAGCTACAAGGTACCACACACCAGACTCTTGATAAAAATGAAACACTTTGGCATACGAGGAAGATTACTCACTTGTGGATTCAAAACTTTCTGAGAGCACGAACCTGCAAGGTAAGAGTTGAAAATCAAATGTCCAAACCATACGATGTTCTTGGTGGAGTACCTCAGGGTTCCGCCTTGGGGGGCCCACTTCTCTTTCTGGTCTACATTGCAGATCTGGGTGACTACATCAAGTCTGACCTGGCATTTTTTGCTGATGACATTAAGATCTTTGGAAATCCTCCCACTAGCAGTCACACACTGACTGATGACCTAATCTCATTGGAAACTTGGACTCATTGAAGATAAGTGTACTTGTCTTCATATAGGAAAAAATAACCCTCAGCACAATTACTATCTTAAGACTAGACCACTAAAACATGTGGAGGAACAGCAGGATTTGGGAGTAACATTAAGTTCCGATCTCAAATGGGAAACACACATAGCAAACATTGTTTATTTATTTATTTATTGACGGCAGTGCCATTTCTTAACATTAAGACAAAAGTATAAACAAGCCTAAATCTAACACGTGTATGCTATAAATGAGGCAACATCCTCACATGCACTAACAGATGAACAGAAAATAGAAAGTAAAGAGGTAACAATAACATTTCAAAGAACTTACAAACTATTCATATAAAAAAAAAATCCACAAATCAAGCCATTCACAGAATGAGACAAAGTAAGGCATACTACAATCAGAGTCTCTACAATCCAGCAAGGTTCACCCGAAACAATTGCATTTCAAAATGCTTAAGTGGACAGAAAAATTTGGGAGAGGATGTTGGTTAGCAAGGGACATTGACCTGGAAACAAAAGAATTTTTTCCGTAGTTGGTCCGGTGATATGGTTGATAAAAGGCTGGGATGTTTTTCGCATTAAAAGGTGGTACATATAAAGTGATGTTGGAAGTGAGATAGGGACAATCAACAAGGGAGTTAAGAATTTTAAAGAGAAGGAGAAGGTCGTGTTTATTTCTTCTTTCTTGAAGTGATAACAGATTTAGCCTCTGACACATTTCATCGTAGCTATATTCACTGTCTCTAAAGTATTTAAAATGAATATAATGCATACATTTCTTCTGTACATGCTCAATCCTGTCAATGTGGAAAGCCGGAAAGCGTATTGAGGGTCCCACACTGAGGCAGCATAGTCCAAAAGACTTCTAACAAGACTGCAATATAGAATTTTAATGGAACGCACAGTAGTAAAGTCAAAGGTATTTCGTCTAATGAATCCCAACATGCTCAGTGATTTACCTATGATTGATGCGAGGAACAAATGATAACCTATCATCGAGAATAATTCCCAGATCCTTTACGCTCTTAACTGATGGTAGAGTTGTACCATCAATGGAGTAATGAAAATTAGTTTTAAATGTACGACGGGAAAATATCATGATATTGCACTTAGAAATAATAACATGCATTCCATTATCACGACACCAAGCCTCAAATCTAAGGACATCCTCCTGCAAAGCAATGCAGTCGTTAAGATCTGAGATTACTTTATATATTTTCAGGTCATCTGCAAACAGAAGGAACCCCGAGGACCAGAAGCAAGGTGAAATATCATTGATAAAAACATTAAAAAGAAGCGGTCCAATGTGGGACCCCTGTGGGACTCCAGACGGCACAAGAATTTCATTAGACAGAAAATTGTTAATTTTTACAATTTGAGTCCTGTTCGCAAGGTAGCTGTCTAACCAGGAGAGTAGGGGTCCATTTATACCCAAAGTTTTAAGTTTGTTTGTGAGTATACTGTGCGGAACCTTATCAAAGGCCTTGGAGAAGTCCGTATAGATGGAATGGACTTCCTCACCACTCTCCAAGGCCCGTAATATAAACTGCGAATAAGTGAGGAGATTTAGTTCAGTATTTCTTCTCGCACAGAATCCAAACTGCTGATTGATGATTTCTGGAGACAGTAATGAACTTAGATATTTAGTTACAAGATTTTCAAAAATTTTTGGGATGGTATTGATGATACATATGGGTCGGTAATTTTTTATGTTGGACTTGTCTCCATTCTTATGTATTGGGACAACAAAACTTGGCTTCCAGAATTTAGGAAAGACTCCACTTTCCAATGAATTATTGAAAATACGGTGTAGAGGCCTAGCGAGAATAAAGGGGCAATTTTTAAGAAAAATAGGATGAATATTATCGGGACCTGGGCCCTTGTGAGGATTCAAACTAATAAGTTCGGCATATATGTCACTTATGGAAATAGAGCAACTGTAAGCATTAATATGATTTAATGACAACTCCTGATTCCGCTGCATGTCACAGTCAGAATAAACCGAGGAAAAATACTCTGCAAACAGGTCGGCAGCTCCGTGACCCATACCCGCGCTTTTATTGTCAAGAGTCAGTAAATTAGGTATCTCAGACGTGCTGCGCCTAGAATTACAGAAGTTCCAAAATAATTTAGGGTTGGTAGAAAGGTTACCTTCAGTGTTCCGGACAAAGATTCTATAACATTCCCGGGAAAGGACTGCACACTGAGACCTTAAGTTTGAGAAAATTTCGTAGTCGTGAGCGGAATTACTGTTTTTGTAACTTTTATGGGCAATCTTCTTCTGTATTATTAGATCAATTAGGTCCCGACTGAACCATCTAGGAAACACTCCACTGGGCACCTTTTTGACTGGGACAAACAAATCAAAGGCAGCCATAAAGAATGTCATAGAATGAGTTTACCATAGAATCCACATCCAGATTATGTAACAGGTTATCCCAGTAGAAAGTGCCCAAGTAATCATTTATCAATGTGAAGTCCGCAGATTTAAAGTCATAGTAATAGTGTTCAACTCCAGGGCTAACAACTCTGTGACATGATTGCGGGATAGCTAGGTCAAAACAAAGGAGTGGATGATGGTTATCGATGGGAACCAGAGGGTCACAATCATTAACAATAAACACTCTATGAGAAAGGACTAAATCTAGAAAAACTCTATTTGCATTATAAATAAAATTATTTTGAAAAAGATTATGAAAAGCACAAAGGTCTGAGATTGCAGCAATTTTTTGGGCGACCTGAGGTGGGACATATACATCATCGGAAGGAACACCCACTGCACATATGTCCTCGTTAGATCATGTGGCCTTAGGCAGGTTGAAATCTCCAGCCACACACAGCTCAGCCTCTGGGTACTTCTCGGAGATCATGTCAAGTGTGTCACCAACCATTAAGTAATGATCAACTGTAGATTCGGGAGGCAAGTAAACACAGTCGAGGATGCACCGCACTTTTGGGGAGCCAATGGCTACACACACTTGCTCGAGAGGTGCGGTAGTAGGAAGAAAGGTGCAGGTTACTGATCTGCGTATGGCCAACAAAACTCCACCCAACCACTTCTTGCTGCTTGTTTCGCTGGATCGATCTCTTCTAAAGACAGAATAGTCTCTCAGGCCAAGTTCTGCGTCTGGGATGTCATCACACAAATTGGTCTCCGTCAACATTATAACTGGTAGTTGTGCAGAGCTGCGTTACATGTGAGAGTAGTAAGCTTTGTTCGCAGGCCACGTACATTCTGGTAGTAAATGCTAAGATTAGTTAATCGGATAGGACGCTGGCCGTCAGTGTCTAGTTTTCCTGAATGTCCACAATGCGCGGAACACCCCTGATATACCTCACCTGGATGTCCTTCTCACCTTTGGATGTACGTTCCTTAAGTTCGCTCCAGACCCGTTTGTCTATTTCTTGCTGTTTGCGCGTGAGATCAAGATTTAGGTAGATATTTTTACCTCGGAGCTTACGGCGACAGCGCATCAAATCAAGTATTCATGCGAATTCAAAGAAATTTTAAGGGCGCGCGCCCCTTTAGAATTCTTTCTGCCCACTCGGGCAAACTGGACAACAGCCGGCGGGTTATTTTTCAGTACCTCAAGGATAGCCGCAATATCGTTTTCATCATTGCCGTTTTCAGGCACATTAAACAACATAACATTGCTGGATCTGCTTTGACGCTCCTGGAGCTCGTGCCACATCTCATTGTGATCAGGTGGCTCCATGAGCTGGCTGTTCATGGAAGACTGGTGTGTGTTCAGGATCTTGTCCAAGTCAGCAACTCTGGAGTTCACTACACCAACTGCCGTATCCAGTTCCTCAGCATGTGCTTTGAGGTTTTGAAGGTCACGATCTGCTACTGTCAATCCGGAGATATCATGCTTCAGGTCCTCTACTTTCGCGCCCAGTTGGTCAACTCTGCCCGTGAGGTTCAAGATTTGCTTTATGCTGTTGAGACAATCCAAGCAAAAGAATGGAACTATACGTTTCTGTAGTTGCACTGCACGTATTTCAGTAATGCACAGTCCACAGCAGTTCTGGCAAATAATTTGCTGGCATTGATCACACAAGTAGCCAAACACCTCAGTTGCTTTTTTGGCCTCCTTAAAGACTACAGCAGTATTGCATTTGTGGCATTTTCCACTCATGGTGGAAACGCTGGTATCTACAGGTGAGACGAAGTATATATTGTGAAATTAACCAAAATCAAAAAATTATGATTGCTGCAGATGAAACAGCCTATAGTTTGTTTTTATGAGAAGTCGTCTATAATGCAGTGTTTTTGTCAGGGTTTGTGCTCCAAATCGATAACAGCACTCAGGAGTGGAACTCAACCCTAAAAGTCAAAATAACTACTTATTCCTGTGGGGGAAGTCCAACCCTATCACTGTGCAAACATTCACAATTCTCCGTTGGGAATAACCAGCACAATGAACAACTTTACAGGGAAGATAACAACACATATCAAACACAGGCAGAAATTTATATTATAATCACATCACATCATTATGTCAACAAATCAAACTCAAATCTGTTCCTCACCGCAAAAGCCTTTGAAAGTAATTCAGTGGAATTTATAGCAAAGTTGTACTAGTCCCATATGCGCATAATGTGTGGACTCCCTATTTTGCAAAGGATATAGACCTTCTCGAAAGAGTTCAGACAGGCCACAAAAATTTCACTAGAAACTAAGCACTTGCCATATGAAGAACGACTGCAAATATTCAATCTTCCAACATTGAGAGAAGGAACACTAAACGCTTGTCTGCAATCGTCCCGGTAACCTAGCCCAAACAAAATACTCACTGCGCACCTCTGCAGTCTGAATGGTCGGTGTGTCTTTGCAGAATGGCCCCAAGCAAGTATTGCTTATGAAAGATGAGAGCGGAACAAGGAAAAATATGCGACCTTCATGACATCCTGTGGTACACACTCTCCTAAATGTCGCAGTGCAAATAATGCTTTATTCAGCCTAGTGCATAAATTATCAATGTGCGGCCTCCACTGCAGTTTCAGGTCCATCCGGATACCAAGAAACCCAACCTCCTCAACATCCCTGCCAACATCCCTCAATGAAAACACCACCTGCAGTGTTTTATTTGCATTCAGAAGCAATTTATTCATCCTGAACCACTCCTCAGCCCTCTCCCGTGCATAATGTCATATTATGTCAACACACGACTCCGTACATGTTTTCAATGGGACAATGCGCCAACAATCGCGTCCTCAAAGCGTGAATGTCAAATTCGTTTTGCTTTTCCATGCAAATTGCGTTCATGAGGACTCACCATTACAGTATATCTTACTGCCAATTCCCAATGAAATGTAAAGTATTGTTGTTGCCATATTGATGGCTTTAATCCGCGAAACCAATTGTGTGTTTAAAAGGCTTTTCCGGATTTTGCGCATGATGCCTTCGATTAATTATTGTTTGCTCAGCTCCCGGAGCGAGCAAAGGACAATGCATGCAACACAACCGTCTCCAGCTCTAGTGGCATATAGCACCTCGTCAGGTAAGTGCGGTCATGTTTTTCGAAGTGTTGCCAAATTTTAATAATTTTCATAATCTTTCAATAAATGAATAATAATTAATAGAACTAAATATATTTTAGCCCATGTTTTCTAGTTTTTATAACAATTTGTAAAAAGTATTCAAAACACATATGTAGTCATAATTAACATTTATTTTTATTTTATTTTTTTAAATTTTTATTTTATTTAATTTTTTTTATTTTTCTTTTTAAATAAATAAAATTTAAAACATCTATCGCCCATCATCGCCAACTTTTTGAAACAATTAAAAAATGCATCTTTACAGCACAATGTACGGGTTCTGAAACTCGCATAATTTTTTTTGTAGAAAAACTTTCTTGTTAAATCAGTTTATTGTCAGATAATATTACTTAATTATACACACATCTAAAAATTTTCTGTGTTGAAAACATCGTTTCATTTTGGAATACTTATTTTTCTGAGAAAATGAAGCACAAAGTAGTAATGCTGTAACAACAATGAGCATAGAAACAACATAAATGATTCTCTATTGACTAAAAATTCTGCAAAAGACATTCCTCATGGGCGGGTCCCTCAGACCCACTTACAACTTTCATCTTTTTTTTTATATGTTGAACACTCCCTTCAAATATGTAAAACTAATAGTAAAAAAGTCAACTTTATTCTTCAAAGCAAGTTCACAACATGATGACGTCAATTTGTTTCAAACTTTTCTAATTTATTCATCTCTCTGTTCAAGTAAAAGTATTATTCGCTTCTTAAGAGAATTTCACCGTTGTACCGACCTCCTTATCAAACGCCACAACAACTGTAATTATTATAAAATATTTACCAAAACCCAGGACCACAAATAAAAGATAACATTTCTAATTAATATAATAATATGTTTGGCTCAAAGTGACCAAGCATCATGATTCATGAGTCATTGATATGGTAATTGTTAAAAATATCTAGTTAATGATGTTAAATAGTCTAGCTGCCATTAAGAACTTGTGGGATGTGGGTTACCTGATACTTTAAACATTATTAAATTTCTATTTAACCTTGAAAAGCCATATTTTGTACCTTGAAGAGTATGATGCAATTATACATGAAACTGCCTTTTTAATATGTTGATTTGATATCCTCCTTTTTTAATAATGAACATACTTTTCCACCCTGTATTCGTATTTCGGAGAATTTAAGGAAATAGCCAAGTGAAAGAGCACTTTAGACCAACTTGGAACATGCCACTTTTTGTTCGGATGAAATGCATTTATCACTATATATCAAATACTTGTCCTAGCCTGGAGGAGATTCAAAGAAGCAAGGACATATTAAACTATTCCTTTTTACGCCTATACAAAAATTAAAGTTTCCATTAATAAATGAATAGTGAATACTTTCTTTTATCAGGTTACTTAGCTTTGATATAAACAGAAAACATTATAAGGACATCAAATAAGTTGCTCAGGATTCCCAATTTATATAATCAATATATAAAATAATAATTCATCTCCTCTGAAATTATGATGGAAATAAGACAAACGCATAAAAGATGGGAGCCAAAAGTCAGGTTTCCTATATCTATTTGTTTAGGTGCTCTATGATCATAATCCGTTTGATCAATACAAGATGCAAAATGTCACTATAAGCAATAAAATGTACCTACAAAATGCTTTAGATACAAGCCATAAGAAATATTGAAAAAACCAAATTTCATTGGCTCCTCTCACAATTATCTACATCGAATCTACGAGCGATTAACAGCTTCTGTACAATACATGTACACAACTTTTACTGTAATACTCTTATAGACTTTTTGCGGTGTTCCACGTCACCATTCTGCAATACTATACTGATTTGGCCCCCTTGAGAATATTCGTTATACACATTATATAATAAGATGAATATATACTATGACAACTAAGCAGAAAATGCAATTAAGACAATCATTTTCAATTATAATCAGCAAAGAAAAATTGAACTTTAATTTAACTCAGCTAACCTCCTCAATAGGTAGAATATCATTAAGTATGTCAATAGAAATATGTCACAAGACATGTGAACCATTTTACTTAAGGTAAGCATATTTTCTTTATAAAACTGTATAATATCACCTCTAATATAGCGTCTTGTCTCATTCTCATCTGCAATAAAATTCTTGATATGATTCACGACCTGTTCCATGAGTAGGTTCTTATAGATTTAAAAATTCAGACAACACCAAATACTAAAGTTTTACAGCTATAAGTGGCTTAAGCTATATTTTAAAAGATATTAATAGTACTATACATACACCAAAGATAAGGTTTTGTATGATAAGCCTTTGTCTACAAAAATTCACATGCAAACCCAAAAAAAAAAGAGCTAATTAATTCTATTGATAAAAACCTTCGATGTGAAATGTGGTAACGTTATTATAACCAAGTCGTTAAAAACCTGTTCTAGACCATAATTAGAACAAATTTTGACTCACCTATGAACACGTACAGCCTATCCACGCCGGTTTTTTGTTCGGCCTGATTTAAGAGCCCGGTCCAGGGCTTACTCGTATCTCTGAGGGATTTGTTTAGTTTGTCCTTTATTTCTTGCACTTTTTGGGCCATTTTTTCGAGGAAATGTGGAAAGTTTCTCACAAGAATTTTAGATCGGAATGACAAGACAACGAGCTGTCGATTAAAAACGTAAAAATATAAAAAAACACACTCGACAAGGACACTTTTAACTAGCGGTAGGGATTTTTGATTTTCGGCAGTACCAACTGCAGAATGTTATACTTACGAGACCGGCAAAGTTGAATTGACAATTGATATTTTCAGTTTATTTTTATCTTTATTAGGTCACGTCGCTGCTAAAAATAAATCATTGATGTATTTCACTGAAAATATACATGTCACTGTTATCTTTAACTGATGAATAATAGAGGATACGAATTTTATCATATAAAAGCACAAATATAAAAAAACAAACGTTCCAAGATCAACAGGAGCCCATAATTTGGTGCAACATTAAAAGCGCAACATTGCCAAAAGGCCGATATTCACCAAACAGTACAGGAACCTTCTGAAGTCCGTCATAACTAAACCGATTATATATCCAACAAAAATATCGGGAGCATCGAAATAAAATTGTTTTGTTAATAAATTTATTTGGAAAAGGTTACATCACAAGATTTACTATGATTTGATCAGAAGTTTTTCATTCGAACCATGATTATTAGTATTATTTGTAGACGCAAAAACATGATCACCATCAAATCACCTATAATCATTTTTCTGCGAGAATAGCAACCAAAATCTACCATAGAGATTTATCATGACTGAAAAAGACTAAAGAAATTCGTGAAATATTGCTGCTAACGGCCCACATGCACCGTTGCCATATTAAATATTATAGTCAAATGACACTGGTGACCACTGGTCACAGCCGCCTTGTAGGTATCTATGCATTGTTAGGAAACCATCAATGATGAGAATTTAAATATCCTTTACAGGCGTAGCCGACTATATCAAAATCGGCCTCTCCTATTGGTCGGTCCATCTCGTATTACAATATGTCTTCATCGTGATGCAATCAGTTTCTCGCAAGAGCTCTTATGGTGTAGAGGTTTAGATCGTTGGGTCTCACCTGGGAAAACACGGGTTCGAACCCCATTGCATTTTTTTTACTTTTTTTAAAGATTATGTTTCTAAACAGCTTTTTTTCTTGATTTTGGGTATCTCTTGGGTTAGATTGGGTTAGCACCTGGTTAATTTCCTTTTTTTTGAGTTAGTATAAGGATCGACCAATAGGACAGGCCGATTTTGATATAGTCGGCTACGCCTGTAAAGGATCTTAAAAGGCCGATTGTGACTAGGCCCTCAGCTCGCTTCGGAGACGCAACCAAACAGAATTAACCCTAAACCCGAAAAGAACGTTCTCTGCCTTACCTAACCAAAGGCAATGTCCAAAATCATGAAAAATAACTTTGAAAAATATATGATTTAACACGTACGCATGCGAGAAGGCGCAAAATTTGTGTAGATAGACGCTTGTGTCAATGTCAACTCGAACCAGTGATGTTAACCTGTAGAGAATTTCCCTATTCGTAGGGAAAAATTCCAAAAATAATGTTTTGCAAGGTAAAGGGGAAAGAAATTTATATATTCTGTGTTTCTAGGGAAATTTTCGTAACATCAAATAATTCGTAACGACCTCTAAATAGTTCATTTTATTATTGGTATCAAACATAAATAAACAGGCCTATATAATACCCCCGTTACGTTTCGTCCTCAAATATTTGAACACTTCATGCCTGGGCCTCCGCTCACTTCGCTCGCTCGATCTATGGTAAGATTGGTGACACTGGGTAGGAAAAATTTAACTAGGACTTAGCCCAAGCACGGCATCTAAAGAACCCAATGTATTATTTCGCTTCACGCATGATCCTCAGCTCGCTTCGCTCGCTACAAGGACTCAAAGAACAGGAATTAACCAAAACTAACCCAAGGCATGCACAAAATAGACGAAAAAATACTTTTTACAAACATAACCTTAAAATTTTTTTTGGAAAGGCTGGCCGGCTGGAAGGTGTAAGGGATGGTTCGCGAAGTGGAGGGCGATTCCTACTAAGGTTCCAGGTTTATTTATGTGCACGGTAACGTGACCTGAGGGCAGTCGGGGGGTATTTCCTGCGGGGATTTGGAGTCTCCGACAGAAAGTGGTTATACCTGCAGTGCGCGAAGCCTCCTTGCATAAGAACACAGTCGTGCAGTGCATTAGCTTATATTTGCAAAAGTCTGGAATCGCCCAAGGGCACAGGCCCGTCTTACTGGAGGTTCCTATCAAATAGCCCCGTCATACTGGAACAACGTGTTAAGTATGCAGGAGGGTCGCCCTGCCTCTAACTAAGCGCCGGAAGAGGGGTGTGCTGGCGGCATAGAAATATAGGACTCCTAGAAGGCTAATATATAAGAGTATATAAGCAGATCTACTCACGAAGGAAAAGAGACAAAATATCCATGTGTAAGACAGAAACGCTGAGTTTCGTAGCTTTTGCGCGTGCCTGTCTGTATAAGGGCATGTTGAGTATTAAATCGAAGGCATTTTTCACAAATAACACCGAAAACGAATTATAGTACTATCAAACACACGGCAATAATAAAAAACACAAGAACTCTTTACAAAACTGAACAACGAAAGTCGAAAAGCAAAGAAAACAAGAATTCATGATGGCGTCCGATCGGGTCCACGTCCTTGCAATCTCGCAACGTTGCCAAGTATAAGATATCTAAAGTACTAGGTTTCAACGTAACACAAAAATTATTAACATAATCAAAAATCTTAGCAACATATACTTCGAAAATATTTGGGTAAATTTATAATATGAAACAGATTTAAAAAAATTCCGTTTCGGGGTTTACTTCCTACGTTTTTCAGTAGTCATCTAATTAAAATACACATTAAACGGTAAATTTCTCCTAGTTTGGCAACGGTGTTGTTATATAAATTGCATGTAAGCAAGTAAATATAGGTCCTTATTTACATGCTCGCGCAAGCGTATTAGCACCCAACCCCTATTGTTTTCTCCCTTTCTCCGTGAGGGACTTTTCACTCTATCAGCCTTCTAGGCGTCCTATTTCTATGGCTGGCGGATTGCCTTGCAGCAAAGCCATCCGTTCGCTGGATATCAGTTCATATTGCACTTGTGAATGAGAGGCGCGTGATTGGCTAGCTACGTAAGGTGATGCATGTCTTCGCGATGCAACCAGTTGTTTGTAAGTCAGCTGAAGGTCTAGAGGTTGCATGGTTGGCCATTCTTTTAAGTAAACAGTTTTTTTTCTTGAATTTTAGGTATTTCTTGGGTTAGCACATGGTTAGTTTTCTTTTCTTGGGTCTCGAAGCGAGCGGAAGGCCATATACTTGCCAATTCCAGGTCACTAAATCGCATGCGTTCACAAGTGTACTTCGAATTGAAATATCGCCATCCATTTCCCGAAAGGGGGGCACTACAGTCACAAACCTGAGCCGCCGTATCACAGGTTATAGGTTCAGCATATAACCACTGAACCACAACAACAAGCACTTACGGACAGCGAGATTTCAGTTCGTATTGCACTTGTGAATGAGAGGTGCGTGATTTAATAGCTATGTGAGGTGACGCATATCTTCGCGTGGCAACCAGTTGTTTGCAAATCAGCAGATGATCTAGAGGTCGAAGTGAAGGCCAACCATGCAAACCTCTAGTCTGCATGGTTGGCCTTCACTTCGGCGACCCGGGTTCAAATCCCGTTGGTTTTGTTTTTTTTTAAGTAAATAGGTTTTTCTTGATTTTTGGGTATGGTTTGAATTAGCACTTAGTTAGTTTCCGTTTCTTGAGCCCCGGAGCGAGCAGAGGGCCATATATCTGTCAATTACAGGTCTTTAAATCGCATGCATTCACAAGTGCACTACGAACTGAAATATCGCTTCTGGACAATTCATTGTACCGCAGACATCGGTAAACTGGAAGCAACATTCGGTGACGTACTAGATCAACGCCACTGTAGTGTATTTTGTGGCGTTGGCTAGTTTCACTGAAATACAGGCTAGATCGCTCTAAATGTCAATTTAATTTAGAGGCGGGGGATTTTTTTTTTAAAGGTTAACATCACTGACTCGATCTCACCAACACCAAAAGTCAGGCACTACGGCACTACGCACTGACGCAGCGCAGGACAAGTTAGTTACGTCATTATCGTTATTTTATTAGTGAAAGGGTTACCTAATCATTTTTTTAGGCCAAAAATGTAAGATTTTTTAATTTATTTTAGTATTTTACTAGCTTATAATAAATCTGCCATATACAACTCATCATAAATTATCTATTAGTCGTAGTGTAACAATTCCCGGGGTATTTCTTTCCACGCCAAATTCAAAGCAATTTTTTCTTCAATCATCCTAAAAACAAAAATTCAGTTTTAGAATGTTGACCGCCACAGCCTCGAGATTGGCCCCACAAGCCCAAAGGTTCGGCCAGCAAATCAGAAACATGTCCGTAGTCGCCGGGCCGCCAACGGTGAAAATCTCTCCTGCTGAAAAACTGGCCCACGGCATCGTTCTGGGTGTCGGCTTCTTGGCAGTGCCCTGCTATGTACTAGTGAACATCAAGCACTACAGAGCCCAAGAATAAATTATGTAAATATTTAAGCCCAAAAGTAGTTAAAAAATATCCTCTTAAGAATTAAAAGTAGATGTAAGGCTAATCATGTTGTTTTATTAACTTCAAGGTTCCATTTTGCTATTTTAATACTCTTTAGGGTCAATATATCCATGTTTTGTAACTTTATCTATATATTAACAGCACAAGATGGATATAGTAGATACACGATATGTTTGTAAAATTTTCAAAAAACATTCTAAATTGCACAAGGCCTGAACCTCAACATGTATGACCCAATATTATTAAATCTTCCTAAATTGGAACTTCGCAGGAGGAATCTTGGCATATTTTTTCTTTATAAGATATTGAATGGTTTAATCAATTGTCCACCTCTATTATCTAACATTCACTTTCATGTTCCTGCGAGAAGCACAAGAAATATTAACCTATTTCATGTTTTGTACCATAGAATTTTTTAGTCCTTTGTCTGGGATATGTAGGGATGCCAATCAATTGCCAAGTGAAATTGATTTCTTTAATATATCTTTGACGGCTTTAAAGCATAAGTTAAGTAGGCAACAAGTTTAATTTGAATTATATTATATTGGATACAAAATTCAATCTGTTGGATATTTATAATGGTATTAATCATTTATTTATAATGTACTGGCTGGTCCGTTAATAAAATAAACATAAACAAATCTGCTACTTAGGACAAATTATAGTTTAAGAACAAACATAAAAACGAATGAAACGACTCATTCATTTGTGTCTCTCCTTTTTACTTTAGTCAAAGGCGCGTTTGGGTTTTGACCTTTGTAAAATTTTTTAAGCAGCTGCATTGCCTCGTGTGCTCTGTACCCCCCTTTAATGCACGTAACTGGCTCTAAAATTTGAAAGACATTAAACACGGTACTTCCTCCAAATCTATCGTTTCTACAACCAAAAGTCACGCTCTGTATGTTCAAGTTGTATAAGGCGGCCGCACACATAATGCATGGTTCCACGGTCACATACACATTTATATTTTTAAATAGTTCTCTACAGTCTAGAGAATGGTCTTTGCAATAGTCCACAATTCGATCTATGCAAATCATTTCGGCATGGCGAGTAGCGTTTTTGGTTTCATTCACTTCGTTACGTCCGACTGCTAAAATTTCGTTTTTGTACACGAATATACAACCCACAGGCACTTCTTGTTTGTCTAAGGCTTCTTTAGCAAAAGAAAA
>MU184882.1:41493-57420 GCA_016904865.1 Pissodes strobi
TCCAACACCCGGCCCGCACTGAAACGGCCCGTCACCTTGATAAAGGTCAGGACGTCCTCCCAGTCCAGATCCTTCAGATCTTCTCGAGCAAGTGTTGTTGTTCCCAGTATCTTCCTCCTTAGGCGACTCCACCTATCACAAATTCCTATATAGTGCTATGAGGATTCCTCCCCTGTCCCGCAGTTCGGGCAGAGTGGGCTCTCCCTCACGCCGATAAGGTGCAGATGTCTGTTTAGGCTTCTATGTCCAGTCAAAATACCTACCAGGTTCCTGATGTCCTCTTGGCTCCTTTTTGGCAGTCGCCTTGCTCTGGATCCGTCAGGATTTAGAATCACTTCCTTGGCTTGTCTGCATCCTTCTTTTCCTCTCCAATTGTGCTTTGTCTTGTTCCAGGCCCAGTTATTTAGTTCCTGAGAGATTTGCCTTTTACTCAAGCCCAGACCAGGATCTGGACCGACGAGGTGGTTCATTGAGCCTTGTCTTGCCAATTCATCGGCCCGCTCGTTGCCCTCGATGCCCTGGAACTTGGAACCCATCTGAGTCTTACTTCCTTGCGCACAGCCAATCTATCTAGGGAGTCTCTACATTCCTGAACTAGCTTACAGTTTGCCCTGGGTCTTTGATCGCCCTGAGAGCGGCTTGACTGTCCGAGTAAATATATATACTCTCTATACCTTCTGTTACCTCCGCCTTGGTTGCTACTTCGTAAATAGCAAACATCTCCGCCTGGAAAACAGTGGCATACCTCCCCAGCGAAGTGCTTTCTTCTGATTTAGTGTTGTCTAGGTATACACCGGCTCCGGATGACTGTGTATTAGCCATGCATAAGCCGTCAGTGTACCATGCGTGTACGCCCCTCGGCGTACGTACCTGGCCTGACAGCCACCCTTCCCTTGATGGAAATTCCACTTGGAAATTTCTCCTCAGTCTTAATTTGCCATCTGGAATATTGCCTTTGGTCGCAATGATGGGTAGATCCTCATTTGGCGGCAATAGTCGTATGGCCTTTCCCTGTGTAGTCCGTTCGCCATAGGCCGCTGTCGATCATCCTTTTGTGAGCCGCCATTGCCTCTCTCTCAATCCAGATTGGGAGGTCCGGCAGCCCCAGGATGATGTTCAGTGCTGCTCCGGGAGTTGTTCTCAATGCTCCGGTAATACCCAAACAAGCCAGCCTTTGCAGTCTGGCCAGTTTTTGGGCATTAGTGGCTCTGGCCACCGCTGGCCACCAGACCACGGATCCATCAGAAATCCTCGGTCTTATCACAGCAGTGTACAGCCACTGGAGGATGTAAGGTTTTAAACTCCACTACCTACCTACCGTTCTCCTTAGTTGCCGCATAATCGCGGTTGTCTTATTCACCACCTGTTCAACGTGTGCGTTCCAGGTCAATTTGCTGTCTAAAATAACTCCCAAATATTTGACTTGTTAACTTAGGCTCAGTCTCTTCTGGAAACCTGTTAGATTTCGTTTCCTTGTGAAGAGAATGAGTTCGATATTCCCTGGGTTTACTGAGAGACCATTCTTCTCACATCAACCTTGAACTATCCGACACGCCACCTGTATACGCTCGCAGACCGTTCTCACGAACTTGTTCGTGATCATTACTAGCCCGTCGTCAGCATATGCTTGTGCGTAGAATCACTCAAGCTTTAACCTTCTCAGGAGGCTGTCCATCACCAGGCACCACAAATGTGGCAAGAGGCAGCTGCCTTGTGGGCAACCTCCTCTTACCCCGGCTTCGACGCGAACTTCTCCCAGCGTGGCGCTGATTTTTCGGTCTTCCAGTGCCGTTTTTACCCACTTGACCAAATGAACTGGTGTTCTCTTGGCCTAGAGGGCTTGACAGATAGTTTTCGTTTTAGCCTTATCAAAAGCTCCTTCTAAGTTAAACAAGAGCGCTAGCGCCATTTCTATGATTTCTATTGCCTTTTCAGCCCTTCTAACTACAGAATGGAGAGCCGTTTCAGTCGACTTCCCCCTTCTGTAGGCGTGCTGATTATCATGTAGAGGAGAATCAGTTAGGATCTCTTCCATGATGAACTTGTCAATCATTTTTTCCATTGCCTTCATTAAAAATGAAGTTAGACTTATAGGCCTAAAGGACTTGGGATGGGAATAGTCTTTCTTCTCTGCCTTGGGGATGAAGACGACATCCGCTGCTCTCCAAGCTTGTGGAACGTACCCTAGTGCTATGCTGGCCTCGAATACTCTCTTTAAGTAAGGGAGTAACGTGTCAAGGCCCGCCTGCAGCATCATGGGTATAATTCCATCCGGCCCTCCTACCTTATATGTACTGAACTCCCCCACTGCCAAAGTTATGGATTCCTCAGTCACCACACTGCGGGCAAAGTTCCAATCCATTTCTGGCTCTGGTTCCTCGTCCCAGTTGGTAGTCTGTACCTCTCCGGGGAAGTGGGTTTTTAGAAGAAGCTCTATCGTTTCCTCTCTGTTCGCCGTCCATTGGTCGCCTGTTTCCAGAAAGTTGCTCTTTTTGTCTTTCCGAGCCCAGCAGCTTAAGCAGACGCGCTGTGTACGAGAGAGACTCCATCTCTCCACAGAATCTCCTACAGCTGCCTCTTTTGCTGCGTCGGACCTCGATTTTAAATTTTCTTCTGACTTCCAGATACACATCCCAGAGCTCCTGCCGCCCTTCCCTGAAAGCGTGGCGGTATGATCTTTTAAGACGGTCCAGAGTATCACTCCACCAAGGCAGCCTCTTGGCGCTCGCTTTCTTGAGTGGGCACGCTTGTTCATAGAAGTCGATGATTATACTGCTTAGCTTTACCACCTCAATTTCTAGTTCTTGTTTTGATTAAATAGCCTGCCCTAAAGTTCCCATGGACATTACCAGACTTTCCCTAAATTTGTTCCAGTCTGTTGCCCTCGGAATTCTTTTCAGTGGCTTATCCATCTTATCCGATTTAATTTCGAATCGGATCATTCTATGATCGGACATAGTTATGTCCCTACTTACCCTCCAATTAACTACCTTTTCCGCAAATGCTCGAGTTACCACTGTAATATCGATAACCTCCTGACGAACCCGATTTACAAAAGTTGGTTCCGCATTTACGTTAACTACTTTAAGGTTTTCCGATACGAAATATTCTAATAAAGCCGTACCTCTCGCGTTAGTGTTAGTGCTCCCCCAAACGATACTCCACGATTCGTGGAAACCTTTGTCTTTACTGTATTCTATTAACCTTATTAATTCTTCCGTTGGGGGAAGTTGCGCGTTATCATACGGAAGATATAAACTGCTAATTAATAACTTATGTTTTGTCCCACTCACTATGTATTCCAGCAGGATCACTGTGACGTCCTTGGAGGTTAACAGAATTCCCTGCAGCTCCCTGGACATCACGATACATGTCCTCGGCCTCTCTACTCCTTCATACCCGGCCAAGATGGTAAAGCCGGGGGTCCCAATTCCCCTTATGTTTTCCCTAAAAAAAGTAAGGTTCTTGTATTAGTATAGTCTCTCCAGATTTTCCAGCCATGATGCTTGCCAATTCAGCACTAGCATCTCGGCTATGCTGGAGATTTATTTGACTTACCCTTAATTGCGCCATGGGGGACACCGTGGATAGGGGTAGCCACCTTACTTGGCTATTGCCTGCTTCCTGATGGTTTGGAAGTCTCGGCTGAAGTGCCCCGCCCGGTGGGTGCTCTCCGAATGGTTACCCTGTAAACTCGCACAGCGACCAATTCGAAGAACACAATCCACCCGGCCAGCTCTAGTCCAGCCACGACCTCCCTGCTCACCAGGAAGTGAAGGCGCCAACTGCTTGGTTGTCCTTCGGTTTTCACTCCGGAACACTCAAGGTGGTGTTTTGGATGGCTAGCATCTCGGTGACGTACTCTATATTCGGCCGCTCCTGTGTCTTCAAGGTGAAGATAATCACCACCGCCCATGGGGCGTCCACCGATTTCACGGGTTATGATATTAAGGAATCACAGATAATTATCGATTAATTTGCATTATTATGATGTATTTTCAGTTCAGAACTATTGCAAGCGGCACCAATTATTAATTTGATTTCTTAATAAAAGGTAGCCCCAGGGGTATGCACCTTTTGCATAATAACTTTTCATATTTATATTCATCTATTGGTACTGATTAACATCTTGATTTTTGCTATTCTTACACTCGTCTAAAACTTGGCTGTGGCTCGTGTAGTTAGTGCCACTTTTGAAGGCTATAGCCTCTCTTCTCTCAAGCCTAGCTAGAGGCCTACTTCCCTACTTTTACTTACCATCTGTATTATTATTATTGTAACATAAAATTCGATTATCAGAGACCTAATAAATAAAATAGCTTACTTTTTAGTTAAGAAGAGTCTATATAAAGACACACAGCCCACATGGACTAAAAGTACGTTTATTCAATGATAAAATTACATGCAAGTTGTGACTCGGTATACATGACTAGATGTAGAAATAACTAAATATAATATCCACACAAATATATAAATAATAAATGCTTCTCAAGAAGAACAAAGTGTTAATAAACACTCTTATCATATTGCACATATATAAAATAGATGCCACCTACTTAATACATATTTATAATATGAATTTCTGTGTAAATCCAGCTGATAAAATATTAAAAAACAATTCGAATGTTTTGTAAAGCATACTGCAGGGGAAAAACTAGAAAAAGCTATATAAATATACGTAAAATTGTCTTATTTTGAAAATGCCTCCTTTTAATTTACCGCGAGTCTCAACTAGCTCTTAGCTGCTGCTGGTACATTCTATTGAGCATCCGTAAATTCTCTTCCAAAGATGCCACCTCTTCGAATCGCTGCGCCTTTCTTGCTTGGTCAATGTAGTTTTTCACTATCTTCATTTGTTCTATCAGCGGGTTGTCTTCCACATCTAGAATTTTAATATAAATTATTATCATTATTATTACTAAGTAGAAAATGAGTATGCACTGTCTTACGCTTAGACTCGCCCGATGCGCTAGCAGGTGCCGGTGACCACCCAGTTCTCACGGTAACAGTTTGGATGTTGTGGTGTGCGGTCGTTTCCGGCAGAAGATCCTCTTTAAAGCTCATAGCCAGTTTATGCCTGATCTTGTCCAGTTCCTCTACGCTGGGAGGCGCAGGTAAGGTCAGCAAAGAATCCTGTAAAATGAGCACATGCTAAATACACTGTACAAGTAGCTCCTGAACTATAAACTATATGTTTCATGGTCGTAAAAAATAAAAATGAACATGGCAGGGAGCACCTTAATGTAATTCGAAGTAGATTTCCTGATATTATTTTGAAGCAGGGCCATCTTGGGCGTGTCTGGATCAACCGCCTCGGAGGCAATTTTTTTACTCAGAGTATCGATCATCTGAGCTTTTTCGGCTATCGATGACCGCAGCGCCTGCACGTCTTGCAGAAGGAATGTTGTTTCGCCGGACGTTAATGAGTTATACATCTAAAACCAACAATCAAACTTAATTAAAATGTATTTACAATGAATAGTTACTTGCCTTATTATATAAATCGACTGACGATTCAATTTGTTTCTTGTTATTTTGCAACAAGGAATACAAGTGCCATATGGTTGGTTTAATCATCTGGTCATTCTGAACTTTCCGTCTGCACTCCAACATATTGAGACAATGATTGCATATTCGTAAAGTATCAGATTCCTTGCCAGAATACTCCTTATCGCTCACACTATTTACTGGGGCAACAATACTTTCTGAAAATAATGGAATGTTTCTCCTATCCTCAAATGTATTAACTGAAGAATTGATCTAACTAAATGTTAGAACTATAATATCAATGCGGTTCTGCCAGGTTAAATTTAAACCAGAAGAACCACAGATTTTTCTGAGAAAATAAAGCACAACAAAACTATGTTGTGACTAAGTACCAAATATACCACACAATACATACGTGCAACATCATAAGGCAAGAAATAAGAACAATTGTTGCACATTATACTTCCACAAAGTCTACAATGATGCTGCCTCCTCGCAATGTTGAAACTTGCGGCACACGAAGGGCATCTCGTCACAGTTGAACCATCTAACCAAACCACTAATTCCTGCAAGAGCAAATCACGACTAATTAAAATAACATAGCATAGGAACTAACCAGTTGAAATATTGCACGTTCCTAATGACAAATGAGATCAACACGAACGACTACTTTTATTTCATACAATAACAAACATACTTATTTTGACTTAAATTAGATACTTTTAAAATGGAAATAAGTATATTACAGCTGGCACCTGTTCTTGTTGCTTTCTGTCTACCCCAAATGTTCTTAACAATCTATCCAGTCTAATAATCAGCTTGTTAGTCTCCGTCGTTCTATGATCCAACCGCTCTCGCCTGATATCCTTAAAATAATTCGTGTGACACTGAGACGGCCCGGGAACCTGCGGGTCGCTAGGATCGAGGTAATATTGCTCTCGAGCCAACTCTTTAAAGGTTTGCAAGTCCTGGTCATCTAGTTTCAGTATTTTCTTTTTAGCTTTGCCGTATATCTCTAAAAATCAAACGATATTATACGATAATTAACTTTGACTGGCACAACCTTTAATGGATTTAAGGAATTCCTGGTCGTCGGAATGCAAGTCTTGAAAGTGCGCCGATAAACTGCTGGGAGATCTCATGTCTTTGTGGCATATTGGACAAAGAAATCCTTCTTGAATATCGTTTACGTCTGCCATGACTAGCCCTTCTTGAATGTCGCAAACTTTTATTCATTCCCCCCAGTACAATTTTACATTAATTTATTGCAATACATAGTTTTCCAAACAATATATTTAATTAACAATACCATAACCTCACCCTTACAGTGGCCTAAATCAGCTGACTCGAACTTGATGTCAAAATATGCTGCTTTCTTTAACTTAAACCGGACCAGGCTTCATCTGACAACATGGCTAAAGGCTTGAAAACGATCTGAAGCCTTAATATCCAGTTTTGACAGCTGCTTTAATAATCTACAGAAGCGAAAACGAATACATATTGGGAAACTTATGCTTATAAATCTATGTTAAGGACAACCGAGGAACATATTTTTTTTAGTCCTAATTAGTATGCTATAAAAGTAAATTAACACAAGTATTCAAATAAAAATTTATTTCGACAATTTTAACAATGCATTTTACACGTCTTTAAATGCAATATCTTCAGAATGGTTAGAAAATTTATATGCTATTGTCTTGGAAAAATACTATATTTGTATGGGTTTGCTAAATATATAAATACAACTAAACTAAGATCTAAACGGCTTTATCAGGAATTAAATGGATTTAAGTAACAAAGAAACACTTATTTTTATTCATATTTTGAATATGGATTTTATATAAATCAATGAAAGAGATGATTTATTCACAAAAATATCTATTAGAGTCCTTCCAAAAGACTTTTTAAATTTCTCTGATATATACACATAAATTTGGTAACAAATGCCTCGAGATGTACAATATGTTTATTTCCTTGTGACATCCTGTGTTCATATATAGCAGCATCTCTCACGACTTGAGGTATGATTTGCCTATCGCACTTCAAAACAAGTGCTATGAGCAATTCTTTAAGTATTATATCTGGGGGAATTCCATTGGCGAGAAGCTCATAAAGATGGTCACGTACAACCATTAGGTTTTCTATACTCTGTTTATTAGCGATTAGGTGGCCAGTTATTCTAATAAAATGTTTCCAATCGGGTTCCGGAATCTCCCTGTCTGCTAGAAACGAGTTTTCAACTTTACACGTTTCACAAATGAGAAGAGCCCTACGCAAGTTTCCATTAACTGATTTTGCTATCCTTTCTGCTAATTCGGATGGTAAAGGCATGTCTTCTTTTTTGCAAGTGGTCTGTAATAATATGAATAATTAATTATACAATTAAAGCCTTATTTGTCTAAAATAAAATACAAGTTTTGTCCACCTACCTGTAATATTGTGGAAATTTCTGAGATACTCGGTGCAGGCACCCTTATAGGTAAACATCGAGACTGAATAGCAGGAATGACTGGAGATAAAGATGAAGCACAGAGGATGAGTCTACAATTGCCCGAATATTTTTCCATAGTTCTTCTTAATGCATGTTGAGCATCCTTGGTCAGATTATCGACCTCAGTCAGCACGACAACTTTAAATTCTCGTTGATTGTTCGTAGTAGCAATTTGTTGAGTTTGAGCGATATTTTTTATTAGATCCATTACTACCACTCTATCGTAGATTCCTACATCCGAAGGATTGATTTCAATGTGATAATTGCTATTTACCGTCATGATTTCTATTTTTTTATTGGACGGCGTTATAACCGTTACGTTTTCGCTTTTGAGCCTCTCTACACCGGGACCGAAAAGCTCCCTCAGGATGCACATAATTCTCGTCTTCTTACCGGCGCCGCTCGGACCGTAAACCAATAAATGTGGGAAATCGCTATGCTCTACTAGGTTTTTCAACTCCTGGGCCTGTTGAATGTGATAGTCCAACGACGATAGTTCTTTAGGACGATATTTGTCCACCCATAACATACTCATCTCGGAACAACTTATTTAATGTTCAAACACGTAATCGTTTAATGTTTTATAACAAAATATTTTCGAATAACTAGAGAAGGTAAAATATCATAATATCTAAATATCAACAAAACAAAATCCCGGGAAAATAAAATGTTAGGTTATGTTTTGTTATCTTCTTTTACTTGGTTTTAAGGGCTGGGCTGCCAAGACTATTAAGTTTAGTTGGTTGTGCCACAGCCACTAGCCTTCCAGATGGCTATGGTTGGCCTGTACAATTTACATTATTTGTCAACTGGAAAAAGCGACCAGCGTCCTACCTAACAAAGTCCGCAAGCATTAAACAGATATGTTCTAAAGTGAGACAGAACAACTTTTACGGATGACGTTTTTGAGCACGCTGGCATTGCACTTAAAATCTTAAGACTAACAGCTCGTTAATTCTATATATATTTTATTAATACAGCTGTTAATGGTTAAATTATTCACATAAGTCTCACTTATATGCATAAAATGCCCCACAATTCCAAAAAATTTAATATTCAACGAAAAAATAATAAAATATAAAAACATATTCTGCCTGCAAAATAATCAGAATCAAATTCAATACTAAAATTGAATGTTCTTTAAGACAGTAGAGCAAGCAGTGAATATTAGACACATATTTTCATAATTTAGCTTTCTTGTTAATGATAGAGTGTGCCTCGTCATAGAACGGATTACAATCTTCTTTGACTTTATTTAACCAAGCTTTCAATATCGGCCTTCCATTCGTTACGTCATAACCGGCCACTTTCGGTTGCTCTAACTCGCAGGCGGCAAAAATATCTGCTACTGTCACAGTATCACCGACGATATACTTGTGTCCTTGGGAGAGCCACAGTTTTTCGATCAGGCCTAGGCAAGTTACCTATAAAATTGAAAAAAAAAAAAATAGATTATTATTTGCTTCTTAACGTTATCAAGTCGTGACAACGGCATTTATTTATTATTCATCGACCTACACTAACACAAAAAATTTTGGTCACCAACGATTTTCGTTTCTAAATAATCAGAAAACTATAACGAAGTACCTTGGAAAAGTGGCTAATTTACGGGCATTTTCGATTGGTTCGTAATTTTTACTAGCGTCTTCAGACAGCGGTCTGTTTTGAACTTTTCTGGAGACATTCGGCGACCGTGACCAAATGTCGGCAATGAATAAGTTACTTCGCATGGCCCTACGCTCGCTCCGAAGCGCAACCAAATAAAACTATCCCAAAATCAAGGAAAAAATTACATAAATGCTAGAAGGATAAATAAAAGGGCGGTGTAATTTACCATATTGGATTCGTGTATGGCCACCGCGTTTTCGTCGGGTGGGCTCTGGGTCAACCATGGAATCCTCCATTTGTGCTGGAAATATAGACCGCATGCCAACCTAGTGTTATTGTGTTGCCAAGCCAAGTATTCGTCCACCTTTGCTTGAGCTTGACTGTCCTCTGGATACCTGGATAATACAAAAATAATATTTATATATTACAACCACCACCTAATTTAAGCTAGGCGTGTTGTGTAATAAGAATATTTAAAAAAACTTAAATTACCAATGATCGGACACTAGATGTCTGTACTCTCTGGTAAGATATTTCACAATTGCCACGCTCTCTGCCAACTTAAAACCTCCGTGGTGGATAAAAGGTACTTTCTGAAATCTGTTGAGCGTTTCTTTGAATTCGTCGGTGACCTGTTCGTTCTTTCGTAGAGCCACTGGTCGCGCTTCGAAAGGTATATCGGCCAATTTTAAAAAGATGTAAAGCGTCCTGGAAGGTGGCGACATTAGGTCGTAGTATAATTTCAACACCGACATATCGGGATGCGACGGATAGAATCCAAAATTAGGAAACAATTATTAATATTGTGCAGATTCTCTTTCCTGCAACGAATAATTCCTATTTATCGTTGTAATTTATAGCTAGCAACCATTGAATGTTTAACTCTGAAGCAAAATTGCATCACACTTGTCCGATCTCACATTAGCATCATGCATGCAATTTTAATGAGGTTCTGGGGTTATTAGTTAGTTAGTTTTTAGTTGTGGGCTTCGCGGTTACGCATTTACCCACAAACCACCCCTATTCATGCTTAGTTAGAGCTGGGGCGACCCATCCCAGATAACTTACACCTTGGTGGACAGGGATACTATTTTTTGAGCCCCCAGTATGTCGAGTATGTACTCCTGGAGGCTCAGACTTACTCACGCACGGATTGTTTTAAGGTTCGAACACCACCGGCTAGACATGCACACACATTTAAATCTTGTACATGCACGGTTAGAGTCTTATGCAAAGGGGCTTCACACAATGCAGATATAACCAGTTGCTGTCAGAGATACTTTCCATCTCCGCAGGGCCCACAGCCCCGATCTCCTTCAGATCACGTAATCACGTGCAAGAATCTGGAAGAATCTTATTTGACTTTGACTAACCGGCCACGACTTCCCTTTCGAACCAACGGGGCCCCCAACGCTGTCTGCCGCGAATCACGTGCACTTCCCGTGCAAAGTCAGGTTAGAAAACCAGACTCCCTTCCCACGTCCGAACACCGCCAACTCCAACGCGGAAGTAAATCTGGGGTTATATGCATTGATTTGATAATTTCATATCTGCTGCAAAATAATGCATGGTCTATTATATCCCCCCCCCCCCCAGAGTGTCCCAGCCTCAGACTTCAATTTTCAAGCAATTTTATTGACTCGCCTCTAACAATCAGCGGTTATAAACCATGACGGACGAGACTCGGTCTGTTTACTATTTAGAGAGTTTGTTTACTGTTTTAGAACGTCTAATATTTCACTTCACGCATGAACCTCCGCTCGCTTCGCTCGCTTCGGGGGCGCGACCAAATAATACTATCCCAAGGCATGCCCAAAATTAATACAAAACTTTTTTTACGAACATAACCTTAATTTTTTTTTAAAAAAGCCTTGCCACTGATGGGAATGGAAACCGCATCCTCATATCGCAACCGCAGCATCGAACCACTAGACCAGTAGAGCTGTTGGAAGTAACTCGCCGAACCTTGAAGACATTTAAACAAACCGTCTAAATCTAAATAGTAGACAAACTGAGTCCACACACAAAAGTCATTATGGTTTGTAACCGCGGATCGCTCGAGGTGAATGTTTTATTGTGACTACTCTGCGACAAGAATGTGATAACCTTCCACTTACTTTTTCTTGATTTCGGGCATGCCTTGGTTTAGTCTGGGTTAGTTCTTGTTGGTTGCGCCCTCGTAGCCAGCGAAGCGAGCGGAAGGCCATGCTTGAAGAGATATATTAGATTATTGATAAAAAAAATTGAGTTAAGAGCCATATCATACTGGATATACAGCAGCTTGCATGTGTTTCCGCGAATATATGCCATCCATAACCCACCATCCAAAGCATATTACAACAATAACGTTGGCATTATGCAAATACGCATGCGCAACATTAAATGATGGAATCTTACACTGTCCTGCTGGACGCAAGTGTGATTTGTGATTTTACTATCATATTTTATGTTTAATTTTAATACTTATGTAAAAACAGTATTAGTATTATGTATAGCAGCTCTCCTCTCGCTCCACCCCTGATTCAAATTAAAACATATACAATATATCACTAGCGTCTCGCCGATATGGGGAGCCTGATCCGGAACTTCGCTCGTCAATGTTGTGTTCATTTGTATTTATACGTTTTCACTTGATACAATCGCTGCGGAGCACAACCCACAAAAACTAACTAATCCAATACCAAAAAAAAACTTGCAAAAACCGCGCGTCGAACCAATTACTTTACGTTCTAGAGACGTAAGCTTCGCCACTTGAGCCAAACTCACATTCCTGCTTTCCTCGAAAAGTTTTATACAAACGCATATGTTTAAACAAATTAAGCTCCCCACAACGGCGAGACGCTAGTCACTAAACTAACTTGGAGCTAGCCATAGCAAGGCACCTAATGAGCGCATGGCTCTCCGCTCGCTACCAGGGCTCAAAGAACAGGAACTAACCAAAACTAACCCAAGGCATACGGTAAGACCAATCTGGGTGCCAGGACACAGAGGGGTCGAAGGCAATTGAAAAGCTGATGAACTCGCCAGGAGAGGATCAGAAACAAGACTAATCGGCCCACAACCGGCTCTGGGAATACCAAAAAGTATGACCCGGAGCCACATCAAAGATTGGGTTCGAAGAGAACATCGACGTCATTGGATAGAAATCCCCAGGCAAAACCATGGAAAGGATTTATTGGCCTACCATGTGAAAAAAGAACCGAAAAACTGCTATTCATCAGCAGAAATCGGTTGAGAATCATAACCGGTCTTTTGACCAGCCATGCACCCCTAAAGGTACACCTGAACAGGATGAGTCTGTATATCGGAGACCTTAACTGCAGACTATGCAATAAGGAACCGGAAACAGCCAGACACATCCTGATCAACTACGGGGCATTGGACCGCAGGAGACTTAGCATCTTTGGGCAACCAAATATAGGCCCAGAGATACTAATTAAACACTCAGTAAAAGACCTGTACGGCCTCGTACAGGACACAAAAATACTGGAGTGGCTATCATAAAACCAGACAGACTCAGCACAATAAGCCTGTACAGGCTGCAGTGCTATATGGGGACGTATGTCGGACAGGCCTAGGAAAAAAACCCAAGACATGCCCAAAATGAAGAAAAATACTTTTTACAAACATAACCTTAAAAATTGTTTTTAAAACCGACAGCAATTGAACCCCGGACCCAACATCTAACCCCTAAACCACCAGATAATTCATTGCACCGCAAAAACATTGGTAAACTAAAGGCTCATTGGATGCTGTGCTAGGTCTAGTTCTAAATATCAATGAATGAACATACATCGAAATACATCCATTTTTGAAACTTACAAGCAATGACCAAGCACTTGACTTTCGAGTCGTCTTCGCTCGAGTGTAGACGCGTTCGGTGACGGCTCTTTGAGCGCCATTGGCACAGGCCATTGGGTGACACGTGGCGAACGTTTAGTGACCGTTTTTCTCCTCGAGGAAGAACCGGACGCCCTGGCCAGCGTAGTCTGTGCCATTCATAGCCAGAAGAAATACCCATTTACGCCGGTACCCTAGCCGGGAGAGACCGGATGTCCCTGTGGGACTATTTCTGTCTGTGCCTGCATAATTCGGCCTAGAGCCACTATTTTAAACTACAAAAATTGGTATCTGAAACATGGCCTAGAGCCAGACAGTTAGTTTTCCGGATACCACTTTCAAAATGTGCTGGCAAATTGTCCCTTGAGGGACAGAAGCCATATCATCCAGTGAAGAAAGAAGAAGAAAGAAATGCAGTTTTCAAAATGTATGGGTACGTAAGAGTTTTTCTCTTCTGCACTTTTGCTTTTTAAAAGTAAACTCATGCATTTTTAGGTTAACATAGAAACGTGAAACCTAAGCCAAATAAAGAATAAAAATAGTAAGTAAAGAATATGCAAATGCAAATCACATGCATATCTACCAATGAACTATTAAGTGTATTATTAGTTCATTGATCTCTACACCCCTTGAAAACAATTATTACATTCAAGTCAAAATATTAAAAGCAACAAGGTACTTACCTTTTATTAAATAAAAACACAGCGTACACTGACTGACTGAACTATGAAATGAACCCGACCCGAGGTGATTTGAATTTCATTATTATTTATTTATTTATATTAGAGCCGCCCAAGGCCACCTATATAGGTAGCCGTTCGCCGGTGGCGGCGGTGGCCCGGGGCATTCACCTTACAACTCCGAACAAAATCGGAATTGGTGCAACCCAGGACAGTGAAAATCATGATCATACTGATACTGATTATAGTTATTACTTCTTTCATTAAATAAGGTTTGAGAACAACAGCTTTGAATAAGTCATGTAATACGAAATGGATCGACCAATAGGAGAGGCCGATTTTTACATAGTGCTCTACTTGTGTAAAGAATCTTAAAAGGCATCACATTAGTTGCTCTAGGTTTATACCAAAATCCGTAATTTACAGATTTTGGGTTTATACAACCGTTGTTTTTCAAACAACGATACAACCAAGAAGATCCAAACATAGCAACAGCTTTCAAATTTAGAAGGAAACATTTCCCGGAGCAAAACTCCAATTACGAAGAATACTCTACATTGTTTATTTAATGCCGGTTTAAGACTGACAATTTATTTGCCAATTAATTGATCAAGTCGCTTTACCAAAAAATATTAGGCATTTTTGGCGTTGACCTGTTCATTCATATTGCTGACCTGGTCACGGAAATTGCATTTTGGCTGACTCTTAATTTTATAATTTGGTCATGAGATGTGACAACATCGCAAAGCGCAAAACAAAGATGACGGCCATGAAAAGCTATGCAGCCACGGCCACCTATGTGGCCGTGATGCAGCTCACTGCTGATACTGAAATGACTCAGTAATATTCGCTTCTAGCGAGTCGCGGTTACAAACCATAATGACAGTTGGGTGGGCGGGGCTTGAATTGTTTACTATTTGGAGGGTTTGTCTGAGTGTCTTGACGGTCCAGCGACTATCCAGTAACGGCTCTAGTGGTGCAGTGGTTCGATGCTGCGTTTCCGACGCGACGCTACGGACTCGATTCCCGGCAGTGGCAAAACTTTTTTTTTAAGTTATGTTTGTTTTTTTATTAACTTTGGATACTCCTTGGGTTAGCTTTGGTTAGTTTCTTTTTCTTGAGCCCCCGTAGCGAGCGGAGGGCCACGCGTGAGTGGAATATTAAATGTTCTAAAATAGTAAACGAACCATGTCCCGCCCATTATGGTTTATAACCGCTGCTCGCTAGAGACGAGTCTCAGTAATAGGGCACAAGACGGCCCCCTCCTCCTTTCTCATCCGGGCTTGGGACCGGCAATGGCGGAGTTACGCGGAGTTACGAATGCCGGACAAAATTAAGCAGACAGTGAAATGTAAGCGTTAGGAAGCTCAAGCTAGAAGCATAGAAATATTTGAATTGAAGGACCCCGACGACATACATACATGTAGGGGAGAAATAAACTGTCCTGCTGTAGCGGAGGACTTACTCCTTGTTTGATATTTCTTCCTTTTCTAGTTAATGGACAAAACTACTTCGGCTCTGGTCACAGAGGGTAAACTCGCTCTAGTCCAAATCAATTCATCGACTCTAATGAATCTGATAACGAAAAGAAGCTGAAAATGAAAGAATACCTAGGACATTTACGATTCAGTCAAATTTCATGTGGGTTGCGAAGCTACTAAGGCATCGAGTCAGCTGGATCCTGAAATATGAGGAAAGATCATCATAAATTTGAGAAAAGCTTAGTGATAGATAATAGAGATCTCTGATCAGTGTACATGGAAATTGCTAACCGAACGCTCCACTCTTCTTCTCAGTACGCACGCGTCACTTCAGCCATCT